>CASHTH010000738.1:0-49802 GCA_030341885.1 Geodia barretti | reverse complement strand
GTGTGTGTGTGTGTTGACATCATGCGAAAGGAATCTACTCCATCGAAAAAGAAGTATATCGTTAAATGTAGGTGGCTGAACATACATTCTCGGTTCCTTCTCTGTGTGAGTCCCTAGATCTGATATGTCTTCCTCCATCCCTCCCCATCTCTCCGCCACCGATATGTGAGGGTTTAGGGGTAGAGGTAGGATTTTCTCTCCGTCCTACCCCTACACACCCTCAAGCTGCCTCGTAAACACATCTCTTCAGAAAACCCCTCCGTATGCAGCTCGTTTAGAACAACCCTGGATGGAGGGACAAGTCACGTGCAACTGTCAATGACCGGGGGTGTGGTCACATGATTAGAAACCCTCAGACACCAGGAGCTGATTGGTATTGATGTTGGATGGGTCGAGGGCGTTGCTTAAGCTCCATTACACTACACCGAACCCTCGTTCACATCTTTTCCAATGGCACTGAGCATTCCAAGAGGAGAAGACTGGCAGAGAGAGGGGAAGGGGAAAAATAATCATGGATGGACCCTACAAAATTTATTTGCTTCGCCTTTAAAAATAGAGTTGGTTGAAGGGAAAAAAGCGAGAAAAAACTGGAGAAAAATGGAGAAAAGGGGAGAAAAAAGGGGAAAAAACAAAGCTGAGAAAAAGAGGAGAAGAGGATGAGAAACGGGGGAGGGAAAAACAGGAAGGGAAAAAATGGGGAGGGAAAAAAGGGGGAGGAGAAAAGAAGAAACAAAAAAAGGAGGGAAAAAAAGAGAAAAAAAGAGAGGAAAAAAGAAAAGAAAGGAAAAAAAGAGGAGGAAAAAAAGGAGGAAGAGTAAGGGAGAAAAAGAAAAAAAGTGAGAGAAGAGATGAAGAAATTTTTAAACTCAGTGCTGACAACCCTTTAGTCAAAAGTTCTACTGAAAAAAGTGTCCTTCTGGAAGAAGCATAAGAGAGAAAGAGACGCTAGTAGTTCTCTTACGCAGGAAATCTTTAGGTACGATGCGGGGGCGAGGGGGGGATGGTTCCTGAGACACTGCTCGGCCTTGTCCCAGCTCTGACCAAGCAGAAGACAGAAAGCAGAACCCACTCCGTAGTTCGTACCAGTTTACGTCCAACGTGGCCCCCTCTGCCACTCTCTGCGAACAATAGAACAGACAGAGGATTATCTGATAAAAATTCCTCCGAGGGGCAGTTTCGGCAAGCTGCAGTCAGCCACCAAGAAAAATTTGTCAATGAATAGGGAAACTCCTTATCGTTCCCCCCAGGGCGCAGAACAGATGTTCAGATTCTGCCAGAGTATTTACGTTCCCGCCACATACTTTTGGGGCAGATTTGCGCAGCATCGGATTTTATACATTAGCTAAGTTGTCTTCGAATAACGTTAACAACGTTCATCTTTCCCCTCCCAGTCTTCACCTCTATAGGTCTTTATGCTAGGTGATAATAGGAAACCTGTGCGACATGATACGTTATGTCAATTAGGTAGTCTGGAATATAACGAATCTGGAACCTCTGCTTCGGGAGCAAAGTGTTTCAACGAGGCAAAGTCCAAGGGAGTGGGTGTGGTCTCAGGAGGATGTCCAATGAGGTCGCCTGTGGAGGATGGAGACATTCCAACAGTGTGAACACATCAGTGGATAAAATACTTCGCCCAAGATCCCTAGAAAATTGGGGTATTGAGCATTGACTTCCTTTATGCAGGACATTTCATTTTTTTTTCTTGAGGTCCTGAGAGGTTAGATAATCAGGACGTCATGAAAAGTAATCAGACATCTGGAAAGGCACTTTGAAGTAGACTGACCGGTGCAGTCGCGACGTGAGCTTGGTCTGGAGGAAGGTATAGAGGGAGGAGAGGAAGGCGTGGCAGTGGGCGGAGTCTTCTGAGAACCCAGTCCGATTTGCCCATACGCTCCCTGACCACACCAACCCACTGCATGTGACGGGTGAAAGAGTGAAAGGAGAGAAGAGGATGAATGAAAGATGATGAGAGAGAGACACAATTCAACATCTCGAAATGAGAATTGTAACAAAATCTGAAGTGGCTGGCGAATGGTTTTCCTGTGCTAATACGACGTGTCTCTAAGAATGATGAGAGCAAAAGTGAATAATTTACAAAAGTATGAGTAAATGTAGGAGTTAATGTGTGAGTTCATGACTATTATGATAGATTGGGAAGAGGGGATTGTTGTTGTATACTTTACCTTCAGCGTGTGCTCCTTTGACTGTGTGGGTATCCAAATTGAGTGAGATGTGGTTATAAAACTCGCCGCTTCTTGAGAGATAATAGGAAAAAAAAGATACTTACTTAGTGGTGAGGACCCAGGCAAGGACCATGACCTGAATGTAGTAGTTGTCCAAAATAGCGAAGTTTCTTTCATTTTTTGTATGCAGATCTGTCCATAACTATCTGCATACTATGCTATTGAAATACACATGTATCGCTCATCAAGACAAGGTGTTCATATTACCACGTCTACCCGCCACTGCAGAAATTATGAGGAGAGTGGCATGATTACAACCTCTCGTCAATGTCAGCCGCGCCCCAGCTCCGCCCCATGAACGAACAATTGTCTCTGTATCCATCAGCAGTGAGCCCGAGATGCGTTGACCGTGACGTACACGGAATCCAGTCAACGCGCTCTCGGCCCCTCCTCTAATCTCGGCAGCCGCCGCCGACGCCGTGCGAGAGTACTCTGACACCCATGGAGGAGAGTTCCACCGTTTCACACTCACTCGGCTATCTTAACCCTTCTAGTACATTCTCTTTATATGTTCTCTGGTTTCTTTTAACCAGTTAATATTCCTTCATGTTACCCTCAAGCCTAGTTTCTAAAGTAAAACGGCAACATAAATTTAGAAGATACTATACACGCAGTGATAGGCTACACATGATCTAGCTGCGATGATGAATTGTTTAAACTATTATCAGGGCCAAAAAACTATTGTTCTAGTGATTATGAGAATTACAAAACTATTTTTCCAGGATGTAATGATGTGGATAACATGATGCATGAGACCCCTACCTCGCTGCCAGAGTGACATTGGTCTCTGAGGGACACCGTGGTTCAACAGCTACGCCTCAATCAACAGATAAGTACCCGCCTCTGCGTAGAACACCGCCTCCTCTGTGTTGTCGTCATGGGACCAGTGGAGGGTGGATGGGGGGATGAGGAGGAGGAGGGGGATTGTCTTTGGTGTCGGGGAAGATGGAAGATGTGTGTCGTCTGCAGACGAGACACAGCGGAGCCACTCGGGCGGGAGGAGTCTGTTTCTCCAGGATTTGCCCCTCCTCCTATCTGTTGGGGGTCAATTATACGTACACCGTGGATTCGGTCAGAAGTAAGGACTAGACGATGAAATTTTTTGTACGTACCTCAGCTGGTGTTTTCTTGACAGACTGAGAGGGATGAGGAGCTGGAGTAGGTGGTGACGTCAGAAGAAGGTATACTCTTTCCTTATTAAAAAAAACGAGACACAAAACCACGCATGAACGGCAGAGGAAATTTTATGGCAAGAGTAAATTTATAGGGCAGAGTAAATTTAGAGGCAGCGTAAATTGAAAGGCAGAGTAAATTTATAGGACAGAGAACTTTTAAAGGCAGAGGAAAGCACTCAATCGACAGGCAGACTAAATTAGAAGCGAAAAAACCTTTACTCCAATCCCATTAGCTCCATGTGACGTACATTACTACCTTGGAGGCACGTCGAGGGGGAGAAATGGTGATAATGTGAAGGCTCCGCTCTTGGTGTTGCCAGATAGAGGAGAGGGGAGAGGTTGAGATCGGCCATCCGTGGTGAGAGGACAAACGCTCTCTTTCCTTTCCCTACCTTTACCTGCCTGGATTAGAGAGGAGGGAGAACACAGCTCATGTCGGTGGAACACCTCTCTAACGACACCTCTGAAATTGAGTGGAACATTCAAAAAAGGACACCTTCAATTCCACTATATCTTCTGCCCCTCAAGATTCGAGAGTGTATTCAAAATTACAATAAATTTTTAGAAGGCAACGGTTATTTAGTATACGACTGTTCAAGTCTCAAAGGTGTTCTATAATGCGTCTGCCCCAGAGGACCGTAGTGTATGCTGTCAGTCTCATTTCAGGTGCCGTACGCTACCTGAGAGGTGGAATCTGATGTGATCGCGCCAGGCCAGAGCGGTGATTGATGAGGGAGAGAGAGGAGAGGAGGGAGGAGGAGGAGGTGGAGGTAGCCATGTCCTCACCTCCCTCCCCACTCACCACACTGGTGTTTCGGCACACTCTGAACAGCGACGGAATGAACATCCTGAGGAAAATGAAGGTGCAGAATTGCGTGAATGCTAGAGTAACTATACCGAATGTTACATTCAGACTCCAGCTATAGTAGAACTAATATTGATGGTTGATTGTCTTTTCTCTTCCTTTCTTTCTTCTTCCACTCACGTCTTAAAGAAATGCAAAACCGTTAAACCCTTCGTAAGGGAGAAGGTTACAGCAAGATGAGATAAACTGACCTGGTGAAATAACCTCTGACCTCCCCAGTCTCGTCTTCAAGAGCCATTTCTCTCTCCTCCCTCCGTCTCCTCTCCGCTCGGCCACTTCCTCCAGTGGGTGTGTGGGGTGCTTCTCATTGCTGACTCCGCCCTCTTCAATCATATACACCTGACGAGACACAAATATTAACCAAAACGAAGAATGAGTTGCCCTGGTGTACATGTAGTTGACTTGTGTTTGCCTGCGTCCTTTCTACATACCTCGTCACCAAGTTCGTTGACACATACAGTATAGCAGCAGTGTAAGGTGTGTTGTGCAATGAATAAGCAGACATACAGGGAGGAGAGAGGAGAGCCGGGAGAGGGTGGGGAGTGGAGAGTGTGATGAAGTGTGTGAGGACGGGGAGTGGGTGTGGCTCCAGGCACTACGGAGAGAATGAAGACGATCGGAACCTCAGGACGATACGGGGACAACTGAAACGCCGCTGAAGAGACAGAGAGAGAGAGAAGGAGTTTGTCAAAGACTGGTGCGTGATGTGGACACACACATAGGGCACGGCTTGTGTTGGAGAATCGTACAACGCAATGCATCCCCGCATTTTGATGCCGTAGGCACAACTGCCAGGAAAGCAAGAGGGAGAGAGATGAACGAATATACAGTACTGAAAAGGATTCCAAATAAAGCACACCGTCTATACAAAAAGCACATCGTTCTCTGTCCGTACATTACCATCCAAAGAAGGGATAGGCCGCTGAATAAAAGATCCCCAAAGTTTCCTTATTAGGATGGGGTGTCACAGTAGCAGTACTGTATGTAAGCAGAGAGTGAGAGATTAGAGACCTCTCGGCCAGTTGTTCCTCTGAAGAGCTCCTCGTGACGTATTTACTTCGATATCCACCTCTCCCTCCCCTCCTCCTCCTCCCTCTCCTGCTCGCTGCAGAGCAGACGACAGCTGGATGATTCTCTCTCCGCAGACCAGAGGGAGAGGTCAAAGGTCAGGTGGCCTAGCTCTGCCGTCTTCTTCTTTGCTCTTCTTGTCCTTTGTAGAACCTCACATAGATGACGGCAGGAGAGAGAGAGAGAGAGAGAGAGAGAGTGGTGAACTTTTGAATAAGGGCACCTTGGAGACATTGAAAGTGTCCTCTTTTCAGAGGGATTCTTTGTGTAGTATACTGTATATACCTAGGTACGTAGTATAATTATTGATACACTAATGTAGAATAAACCATTGACCCTTATGGAGAGGGCTCCATTGTCTGGGATTTCACAGCGTTACGGTAGAAGAATTGCTCAACTGACCGACGATAGGTTTGAATGAGTTTTATCACAGTCTCTCTCCGACTGGATCACAATGCAGAGTCCCCCTCCACACCTCCTCCCTCCATCACGCCCTCCCCAGCTCACACGTGACCCCCCACTCTCACACATCACCTCACTCCATGTTCCAGTCTCAGGAACACGTCGGAGCATCACTCCTCGGAGATCGCTGTACCACCGAGAGAAGAGAGGGGAGGCAGTAACAAATATATCAGGAAATTTTTCGCACAGCAAAGAGAGGCTTACATCATGCAGTTACAGCGAGAAAAAAGACTGCTGCCAAGATGTGTATAGTACTTACGTTGCTAGAACTACTCAACTCACCACTTTCCTGCAATCTTCACAGTGACGGTAACTACCACGCCATCACGAGTCATTCTCTCGCCTGGCGCTCCGGCTGTGGCTGGAGCAGGGAAGAACTACAGCTGGACTTTCTTTATTGATCGCGTCGCCAATCTCCAGACAATCGCGATATATTAACCCTTTTCCGACTGGTAAATTTATCACGTGCCACCACGCGGTTCTTTCGGAAGCAACGCGCGAGCGGGCAGCATGTCAGAGGGAGGTATGGAGAGTGGAGAGAAGCAGGCGGTAGCGAGGATACGCGGCCAAGGCGAGACCTGAAGAATAAAGCCAACGAATCTTCAAATGTGAGCTGTACGTCTCACAATACCTGGGCTCAGGTAAAATTGCCCACCGTCTCTTCCAGTTTTTGTTGCATAATTGTGGGAGATGTTCTGTTTGTTTAGTTCATGAGGAGTTTTCCTGATCCCCATACCCCATTCCTCTGTCCTGGTTCCATTCCCCCGTCCTGATCCCATACCCCTGTCCTGATCCCATACCCCATTCCCCCGTCCTGATCCCAGCACAGCGGTACCAGGAAGCCATAGAGTGGTACAGCAAGGCAATTGATCTGGACCCGTCCATCGCCGTGTACTATGGCAACCGCAGTTTCGCTCATCTCAGATGGAGAGCTATGGATACGCCCTTAGCGACGCCACTACAGCCTTAGATATCGACAGAACGTACATCAAGGTACAAGGTACTTTGTAGATTAATATTATTAGCTGCAACATTTGAATATGGTACTCTTTAGCGGAAAAAACTGTAATAACTTTATTCTACATTTTTGCTACGTCAATGAACTCCACAATAAACTTGCTGTGACTGTTGTTTTTTTAATGTACACAGGGCTACTATAGGAGAGCGAGTGCAAACATGGCTCTGGGGAAGTTCAAGAAAGCTCTTACTGACTTTGAAGCTGTGAAAAAGGTGAACTGCAGATGCTGCACGCTTCAGACACAGAAACCAAATTCATCTTTCTCTCCTTTCACATTTCTCTCCAAAGGCACGGCCGAAAGACCAAGACGCTGTGAACAAGTACAACCAATGCAACAAAATTGTTCACCAACAAGCATTCGCCAAGGCAATCGCCGTGGAGTCCTCCAAGAAGAGTGTTGCCGAATCAATCAACCTGGACACAATGGGTGGGTGTGGTCACGTGATGTCACATGATTTCATATGATGTCATGTGACCTCAGTCGTGGAGGAGACGTACGAGGGACCGAGATGGGAAGAGGGAGAGATGGCGGTGGAATTCATGACTGGTCTCCTGGATTGGCTGAAAGATGAGAAGAAACTGCATCGAAAGTATGCGTACAAGGTTAGACAGGGGTGGTGTCCTGATAGTTTAGGACAGGGTCGTGGAATGGTGTCCTGATTGTTTATTAGGACAGCGTTATGTAATTGTCGAAGGAGTCCTGATATCTTTACTTGTTTTAGGACAGTTGTTTTGAACTTGTCGGACCGTCACTTTTCTCTCAACTTCCCCTCAGAATTGAGTACACACAGACACTCCTCTTTTTCCACTCTCTAAGAGTTAAATAAAAACCTACCTCACAGCTTTTAATATCAATGAGTAATCCGTGTAAATTGATCTCAATAATAAAAAAAAAACTGTTCCCCTGCAGATATTGCTGAGATCGAAGGAGATATTTGAAGTGCAGCCGTCTCTGGTCGCGGTCTCAATCCCTGACTCCAGTGACAGGTTCACTGTGTGCGGAGATATACACGGACAGTTTTACGATCTTCTCAACATCTTCACACTCAACGGGCTGCCTTCACAAGACAACCCATATGTATCCTCAACTGCAGTCATGTGACCTCACATGATCCCGTGACCTTGTTTGTTGCCTTGACAACTGTTGCCAGCTGTTTAACGGAGATTTCGTAGACAGAGGTTCGTTTTCTGTGGAGGTCATCCTCTCGCTGCTAGGGTTCAAAGTTCTCTATCCCGACCATTTCTTCATGTCTAGAGGTGATGTAATAATGACATCATACGTAATTTAACTCTTCCTTCACCGCTGACTGAATTACTGAAATGCTTATAGATTTAACCCTTTATATGTGTGTAGATTTAGATTTAACTCTGTTCAACTTCCAATGGAAATTTAACCATTTCCCCGCTGCAGGAAACCACGAGAGTATAAACATGAACCAGATGTACGGGTTTGAGGGAGAAGTGAGGGCGAAATACTCGCAGCAGATGTGGGATCTGTTCACGGAGATATTCAACTGGCTCCCACTGGCCCACCTCCTCCAGTCCAGAGTACTGGTGACGCACGGAGGGCTGTTCAGTAGGGACGGAGTGAAGGTGTCGGAACTTGTCGACATCGATCGCAACAGGCAACCTCCGGAGGAAGGTTGGTACTCCACTGTACTCCGCCCTCTCCGGAGGAAGGTTGGTACTCCATCCACTGCCAACAGTGGACCACTTATGATAGCATGCCCGTGTATAAGTGGCTCACACTAAAAAGGTCCGCTCAATTATGCAGGAAAAAACGTTACGCATTATTGAAACCGTAAAATTATAGTTTTTACCGTATTATGTCTCGTTCATTTTGAACGTGCAAAACGTTTATCGCAGATAACCTTGTCTAGAGTGCCATGGTTGCGAAACGTTTGCTCAACTCATGAAGTTTCGGACAAGTTGGAAACGGAATGAAAATCTTTTCGTTCCCAATCGCGAAGTTTGTTCCACTGTACCATTCTCTCTCCCCTCCAGGACTCATGTGCGATCTCCTGTGGTCGGACCCACAGTACATCCCCGGGCGAGGACCCAGCAAACGAGGGGTCGGAGTTCAGTTTGGCCCCGACGTCACCGAGGAATTCTGCTCCACCAACGGAATAGGTACGTTACCGTGGCAATGACCTCTCTGACCAACGAAAATGAGACTCCTCTCCCTACGCAGATCTGGTGATAAGAAGCCACGAGGTGAAGGAGGAGGGATACGAGGTGGCTCATGGTGGGAAGTGTATCACTGTTTTCTCAGCTCCCAACTACTGGTAAGTCTACCTGCCCCCCTTCTCCCAAGTGTCCTTTATAGAGAGGTGTCCCTATGTATTAGTATGGGGCAGAGCCAAGTGTCCTTTATAGAGAGGTGTCCCTATGTATTAGTATGGGGCAGAACCAAGTGTCCTTTATAGAGAGGTGTCCCTATGTATTAGTATGGGGCAGAACCAAGTGTCCTTTATAGAGAGGTGTCCTATGTATTAGTATGGGGCAGAACCAAGTGTCCTTTATAGAGAGGTGTCCCTATGTATTAGTATGGGGCAGAACCAAGTGTCCTTTATAGAGAGGTGTCCCTATGTATTAGTATGGGGCAGAGTCAAGTGTCCTTTATAGAGAGGTGTCCCTATGTATTAGTATGGGGCAGAGTCAAGTGTCCTTTATACATAGAGAGATGTCAGTTGATTGCAGGGTCGAGGTTTTCACTGCCTCTCTCCATCTCTCTCCATCTCTCTCCATCTCTCCGACTGTTTGCAGTGATCAGATGGGCAACAAAGGAGCATTCATCACTCTTTCCACAGACCTCAAACCTCAGTTCACCACATACGAGGCCGTGGTTAGTCAATTACATCATCATTACATCATCCACAATGACACAATCGTCAAATTATGTTTCTCTTCAGCCACACCCAAAGAGAAAGCCTATGCAATACGCCAGTCCCTTATTTGGCCTTTTATCATAATGAAAGTTTTTGTTATTTGCTATGATGTCATTTATACGGAATGGAACAGAGACATGAATGGGGAATGGAATTATGTGGTATGGGATCCTATGTCTTTGAGTGATGCACCAGCTGACCCTCTGGGGGCGGGGCCTCGTTGAGAGTGGTCTGGCTTCCAACCGATGAAGTAGAGTATTTGAAGCGTAGCTGAAACTCCATTCTCTTCGGCTCCAAACATGTCTGCAGGTAAAGTGTCCGGATTACAGTGGAACTCCTATTAATGAGGACACCTCTCTAATAAGGACACCTTTTCTTTCACCAAGAATAACTTGCGTGCAATTTAACCCCTGAAATAAGGACACTTAACTAACATGGACATCCAGATTACTGGGGTTCCACTGTATGGTGGTGTTGTTACCATGGTATATGGCGGCAGCAGCCGTCAGGGTGGAGCGTCTGATGTAATGTCTGCGGTTCCACGCACAGTTGCTCTCCCCCATCCCTGTAACATGACATAAGACAGAGGTCACATGATGCAGTCAGATGACGAGAGAGGTCAGATGACTATTATTGTCACCTTTGAGGTCTTGAATCACTTCGTACATGGAGGGGTAGTTCACCTGAATCTCATCCGTATCCTAAACAAGAAACAATATAGGGTTTCCTCTTAGGAGGAGGTCCGAAAACTAAGACTAAGAGCTATATAATTATGTGAAACATGCAGGTCTTGCCGGCTTGAAAATCTCATCAAGTATAATATACTAGCTGGAAGTTTTAATAGCTAGAGTAGAGAGAGAGAGAGAGAAAGAGAGAGGAGGGAGGGAGAGAGAGAGAAAGAGAGAGGAGGGAGAGAGAGAGCTCACGATAGTGGTGATAGTGAAGCCAGCTCTGTTGAGGAGACTTCCGATGTCAGATACTTGCACAAATGGAGATATGTGAGGTGAGAACCCCTGAACGAACAAGAAAGAGTTGAATTTTTCGTACTTTTAGGCTGAACCTATCCCAATCTCGCCCAAATTTCGCTGTCCCCCCTAAATAAGGGTGTGAACGATTTCGCATTTGTTGTAGGCACAAGAGTGGAAATAGGGACAAACCAACTATCCTTAATACTTTGACTACAGTTGGAGTATGGAATGGTAACATGTTCCATCTTGCTGAACCTATCCCAATCTCGCCCAAATTTTGCTGTCCCCCCTAAAGTAAGGGTGTGAACGATTTCGCATTTGTTGTAGGCACAAGAGTGGAAATAGGGACAAACCAACTATCCTTAATACTTTGACTACAGTTGGAGTATGGAATGGTAACAAGTTCCATCTCGCTGAACCTATCCCAATCTCGCCCAAATTTCGCTGTCCCCCCTAAGTAAGGGTGTGAACGATTTCGCATTTGTTGTAGGCACAAGAGTGGAAATAGGGACAAACCAACTATCCTTAATACTTTGACTACAGTTGGAGTATGGAATGGTAACATGTTCCATCTCGCTGAACCTATCCCAATCTCGCCCAAATTTCGCTGTCCCCCCTAAATAAGGGTGTGAACGATTTCGCATTTGTTGTAGGCACAAGAGTGGAAATAGGGACAAACCAACTATCCTTAATACTTTGACTACAGTTGGAGTATGGAATGGTAACATGTTCCATCTCGCTGAACCTATCCCAATCTCGCCCAAATTTCGCTGTCCCCCCTAAATAAGGGTGTGAACGATTTCGCATTTGTTGTAGGCACAAGAGTGGAAATAGGGACAAACCAACTATCCTTAATACTTTGACTACAGTTGGAGTATGGAATGTGAAAGGAAGGACAGGCCAAAAAACGACCCTGAACACCTTGACTATAGCTGCAAAGATTGTTTAACACAGGGTGGCCTAAACTTTTAACCAACCATCTTGAAAGACTACTATCTGCCAGTGAACTGTTAGCTGTCAAATGTATTATACAATGAGGTTGAAATTGTGATTGAGTAGCCAGCTACATGTGACCCCTCACCCCTTCCCTCTCCATCTCGGCCAGCTGTAGAGAACTCCGCAGTTCAAAGAGAGTATCGCCAGCAAACATGGCACCCACCAGAGGGGAGTCTGGTCTGAGGACTCTCCACACCTCCTGAGGAGACAGGAATCTCTAGATAAAGAGCACCTGGACATTGAAAGCATAATTATTCAGACCTGTCCCTTAATGTATTAGTATGCGGCAGAACCAAGTGTCCTTTATAGAGAGGTGTCCTATTAAAAGAGGGTCCTTTTTTCAGAAGTTTCACTCTTTAATAATGAAATTTTTTATAAATAGACAGAATCACCTTCAAAGCACCAGGTAGATCATTAACCCAATGCAAACTGCAATAAAAAAAGCAAAAGAGATTCAAAAAGTGACGGAGACATATATACGGCTCTTACCTGAGACTGGACATGATGAGATCAAAGCTATTGTCAGAGAAAGGAAGGCAATGCTCCTCATCCACCACTGCACCATCAACTGGTACACTGCGGGAGGAGGAGGAGGGAGATGGCGAGAGCTGAAGAGAAGAAGAGTAAAAATAGAAATATTGTGTAGACAAAATGACAAAATTAACCCTCATCACTTAGCAGCAAAAAAACATTTCACAAGTATTTTAGATTTGATTGATCTGTGAAATAGTGATGTATAAGCGAAGACTCAACGTTTAACTCGCATGTTTTCTTCTAAACTTACTCACCAGTGCATTTTCTGCCATGTCACACTGCACCAGGCAACCAGTGACATCACTGGTGGTTGCCGTGGCAATGTGACTCCGCCCACACCCCATGTCGAGAGCCAGGGGAAAGTACCTGGTGACGTCACACACTCTGTCCACTATCTGGGAAGCAACCTGCACCGGACAAAATTATTGACCTTATTCCCCCAATGAATTTTTTTGCGTTTGCTGCTTGGTAAAATATTTCTGGTCCACCTCGTTCCGAATGTAGTCGTAGGTCTGTGCGTCAGGACTGGCGCATGCTCTGTTTTTCTGACGTATCTTTGCAGTTCTGTCGAACACGTTCATTGCCCCGCGGCTGCTTGCTCTTCGTCTCCCTGGATGATTATATACGACAAAAGACGAAGTTTAGACTTTCTATAGCTCACGTGCTCACCACGTGACAGATCATGGTTCCTTCCCCGAGCCTGGTTTTGGAACAGCTGCAGAGAGCGAGAGTTGGCTAGTCTTCCTGCACGAGCCCCGAAACTGTTGCAGAAGACGGACATGCCCACTTTGTACAAGCGCATGCGGTATCACCGCGGCACTGTAAATACGCACGTGTGGTAAATATAGACGGATCCATAATCGCATGCGCGTGGGTAAGCAACCGAGATAAGTGCAAATGTATTATAAGACAATACACATGTTGTGAAATTACATTCATAATAATAGAGAAAGTATCCAAAAAAGTTCAATGAGTTCAAAGTTCAAAGCATGATTGTTCAGTATCGTCCGTAGTAACCGCGAGAGGGCGGTGGTCCATATCCGTAGGGGGACCTCCCTCCTCCTCCTCCTCCTCCGTAGGAAGACCCTGATGGGGGGCCATAGCCGAAATTCCCCCTGCGAGGGGGCGGTGGGGGTCCTCCGTACATGGGGGAAGCGTAGGGGGGGTACATGGGGCGGTATCCACCATAACCTCCAGCGGGCGGGTATCCTCCTCCTCCTCTTGCATACCCCCTCCCCTCCTCCGCCGCCTCCGCTCCCATAGGGGTTTCTGTACCCTCCTGGATGTCCATACTGTCCTCTGTAGGGGGAGGAGGACAAGGCGGCGAGAGAGAGAGAAAAAACAAGAAGGGGGAGGGGAAAATGAAGAACTCACAACACCCAGAAACAATGTCTGGAGGCTTCCTAACAGCGGCATTTTGAATGGAAAAAAACTAACTTTTTGGAGTAAATTTTGTGATAAGACTAGGGAGATTTCTTTAAAAGAGAGTGGGATAAAGCTGTGAGAAAGCCTTGTTGAAACCCCGCTAACCTGGGGGGTCCAAATCTCCCCGGGGTTCCACTGTGGGGTCGGTCGTATCGATCGTATCGTGGCCTCTTGTTCTGAGGGAACGAAGGCAGACCCAGCGCATCGTCCTTGTACTGCTGGATGATCTTGTTTGCCGCCTGGCCGTAGATCTCGGTGAAAATGACGTCATCGAAAACATTGTCCTTGGCAGGGACATGGAAGTTGGCTAGAGACAACAGAGGGAGATAAAAATGAATATATAGCTGTTGCACAATATTTACAACTGTTCTTGTCATAACCAAAGGCACTAATCCAGACTTTCCCAGTGGTTCAGAGCTTTGTCGACACTCAACTCTCGTGTTCATTACACTACTGTATGCCAAATGCCCAAAATTCGAGGATACGACAAAAAATTCGTTGTTACAGTAAAACGCTCTGAGCCAGTCCGCCCTGTGTGAACGCAAGTATTATACTCAAACAGCAATGCTGGCCATGTCACTCAGTGCAGCCAACTGCCATGGCGCTTTCTCTGTCGGGGAACACTTCCAACAAATGAAGCTTCACCCATGAAACTCCAGTCCAAGCCCAGTGATCAATACACTCTTTTCAACACACAATGTTTCGATGCAGACAGTGTGTTCGATGTTCTTGTAAAACCAGACTTCCAGTGTTTCGCAATCCAACCGATGGCTACCTCATGAGCAATCATCATCTTACTACCATTTATGGCAGTTTTATGACTGAGTGACAATGACCCCATAATATTTTGAAGCTCAAGGCTGGTTTATTCAAAGGAACGTTGCAATTGTCTTTACGTACGTACGAAGGGAACAGAAGTAAATGATGTAAGAGAAAGAGAGGGAGAAAGGGGGGAGGGGTGCCTACCACACACTCTGAGATCATCCAGAGTTCAGAAGTCCTTCACCAGGTAGAGAGGGAGGAGGGGAGGAGGGAGAGAGAAGGAGATGTTGCATGCTCACTAAATACTATCGTACTCCATCGTTATACATACTTTACAACGCACTTTATTGTTAAAACGCACTTTATCGTTTGAGGCCCAATATTTTAGCTTCTCCAGAAATACAAGGCAGGAGAATGATAGGCAAGATTTGAACTCCACACGCCACAAAAACTCTGCTCATATGAACTGCAAATGTACTCTGAAAAGCCCAATATCAAAAGCAAGCTGGTCAACTACGTATATGACGTGATGTAATCCCAAATACGATGGCCTGTTGAGAGATGGACACAAACACACACACACAACAAAACATACAAACAGAAAAGGCAGGCAGACGGAAGCCAGAAGAGACGCACGAATCAAGGCAGACTTTTCTTCCCACGTCGGAACAGAGTTGCAGATGTCTCAACATTGGAACGGAATATTGCAGATGTATGCTTCAAGCCAGATGTACAAGCAAGAGACTATGCTTCAAGTCCAGGAGTCATAAAGGCCATCAAGGCGGACACGTATACAGGTCAGACTTACACACTCAGTAAAAATGCCAGATTTTTACTCCCGAAGGCAGGGCGAAGAAATAATGCTCTACGCACAGTATATAATCAATGCTCTGTTGGTTGAGTGGTTCAACTGTGGAGAGATGACATTTTTAAAACACAACTATTAGTTTCCTAAGGTTGTCTGTACACACTGAAGATTGCCACGCCCATTTTGTCCGGTTTTCCAAATGCATGAACTTAACACTTGTGCAGAAATCTGACGCGATGAACCTTTACTACTTACTTTGCTCTGCTATCAATCTGGTGAAATTATTCCGCTAAATTCATACATACAAACGCATCTTGCAGTTCATGGTGCAAGTCACAATATGCACAGCGTGTTTTTTCTAATGATGCTGTAATGCTGTTTGGCTGTGGAGAGATGACAATTTAAAACACACGAATAATGGCTCTCCTCATCTCGAAGATAGCCACACCCCCTTTCTTCAAATGCAGCCGTAAGCCCTTGCCTTTTACGTACACAAGAGGCCAGAATCCAATCCTTCCTTGTCCAATCTTGTTGTAGTTTTAACCCTTTGCTTACTGGGACTCCTTGCACATTTATATTCCTCACACGCTAATCACTGCCTTCAACATGTCTTGAACAATGCACAAGTGAAGTCTGCCTCTTTCAACATTCACATTCTTCACTTTTCCCTCTCTCCCCTCAATTCTCTCTTTGCACCCCCCCCCGCCCCCTTCTCGTCCATCTCTCCTCACCCCTCATTGCATTGAGGGCGTCCTCCGGCACAGGGTCCCCCATCTCCTTGTTCCTCATGGCGGTCCTCTTCCTCAGCTCATGGTGTGGCGGGATCACCACGACAGCCTTACGAACAAAGCCCTCGAAATAACCCATCTTCCTGTACTGCGCCTTCGCATACACATTTGTCTGTGGTGAGAGAGAAATTGAGGAGAGAAGGGGTTAATTTGTGGAGGGTAACAAGCATTTGTCTGAGGTGAGAGAAGGGGTTAATTTGTGGAGGGCAACAAACGGCACAACTTTTCCAACTTTACACTGTATAGCGCGTGCCTTGCCAATTGTAGAAATGTGAGAAGAGGGGTTTTCCCTACCTGGTCGATGATGTAATTCCTGGGGATTTTCCCTGCCATAACGAGCAGTCTGTTGAGGATGTCTGTGGCCTTCTTGATGAGCATCTCCCAACGTCCGTGGTAGTTGGTCCTTCGAGCCAGCCCAGACACCTGGTTCACGAACACACAAGTTAATATAATATTTAAACCCCTAAAACAGGACCTCCACAATAGAGACCCATCTCTATAAGGACACTTTTCATACCAATACATAGCACATAATTACCTCTGAATATAAAGGACACTTTATTCTGCCCCATACAAACACACAACTCCATAATTCCTCGGAATTAGGGAAATCTTAGAGTTAAGGACACTTTGCATGTCTCCAAGGTGTGCTCTATTTAGAGGTACCACACCGGTACATACATGGTGTTCTGATCGTGAGGTGTCCCAAACTTGCCTTCATCTTGTCCATGATTTGGTTGGTTCCGAGGATTGTGT
This sequence comes from Geodia barretti, assembly GCA_030341885.1. Taxonomy (NCBI): domain Eukaryota; kingdom Metazoa; phylum Porifera; class Demospongiae; order Tetractinellida; family Geodiidae; genus Geodia; species Geodia barretti. The sequence continues at coordinate 33,046 of CASHTH010000738.1, read as the reverse complement.
ATCGTTTCTGGGGGAACTCTCTGGCGTGTTTCGAGGCCCATGTTGTCTTTCCACACGCCGGCAGGCCCACCATCATCACCACCTGAAGAGAGAGAGAGAGAAGAGAGACGGGACAAGTAAAATTGGAGAAAGAAGGAGGAGGAGGAGAAATCTGGACTCTTCAAATAAAGAGCACTTCTCCATAAAGTACTGCATTTCAATCCAGTATAATATATTTGCATAAACGTTAGTACAATTTCAACCTCTGAATTAAGGAAACCTAAGTAGAAAGGACAAATATCGTCGTCCCAGCACGGATTCAGACATTCCAACTGGATTATCAAAATTATAAGTCCTTCTCAACATCACATGGATATTCAACTTGGTCCACATGCGTATTACATGACAACCACATGTTTGTAAACAACAACAGTCACTTTTTCTCAAGTAAGGATTGTGTCCCACTCACCTCACAGTCCCCAATGTCTCTGGGTCCAACCATTCCTCGCTGCTTGTGGTTGCCATTGGCTCCCTGCAGCGGCAGGTACTCCTCGAAGCCCTCGGGCAACGGGCGGTACAGTGGCTGGATGGGGAGATGGGTTGGAAGAACAAGTTAGGCAACACGTAAGTCAACTGCAACGTAACTTTTTCTAAATTGGTAAAATTTCATAAAGTTATGAAAGGAATTGTTAGCAAACAACAGGTTTCGGCACTCGTAGAACATTTTTATTGGCGAAAGTTACCAATTTGCGAAAAAAATATTTAGTCACACCGTAACTTCCAAGCTTTGGTATTGCTCCTAGCCAAATGCAGTGCAACACATAAGGCAACTAGACCCAAGTGCTAATAATAGAAAAATTCAGCAAGAGCTAGTCGCTGCGTAACACGTACCTCGCAGAAGTTCATTCGAACCATGACGTTCTTGACTGAGATGTGCGGGAAGAAGCATTGACCTTTGACCTTGTCTTCCTCGAGAGTGAAGGCTATTCCGAGATGGTTTCCGTTTCTGGCAAAGGAGATACTCGGGGGAGACGACTCCAGGTCCTGGGTGGGAAGGGGAAGAGAAACAATTTCACAAATGTACATTGTCGTTAAGTCTCAGTTCTATCAAAATGTGTTGGCAAATAATCTGGGGAAAGACATTAGCACGGAAAACCTTCACTACCCAAATTTCCAGCACAAATATTTTTGATTTTGTAATCTCAATCAACAAAACAATGTGCACTTATTACCGACTCAGGGAGAAAAATAATTATTGAGGTTTGTAATAATATATACGCCCACCAGAAGACAGGTGATGACATCACCGTCTCCGTACGGCTCTCCATATTCAATGTACTGGTTATTGACTACTGCCTTCCCCGTGCAGCCGTAGCCGTAGGAGAGAGGAGCTTCCCCGAGATCCAGCCCCGAGTCTCCTGTTGACCAGCCAACCCTGGGGGGAGCAGCAAGGAAACAGGACAAGAATCCCAACATTTGCCGTTTTTGTTCTTTCCTACGCGCGCTTGCACTAACTAGTCCATGTTTGTAACGTACAAAATAAGTGGAAACCACTTGTATGGTACAACAAGTAGAGTGCTGTACAATAAATCATACCCTATAATGTGCCGTTGCTGGGGTAACGTATACCAAGTATATAGTAGTGAATGGTTTGAGTGCTGTACTTAATTTTCCACCAACCTTCGCCCCCACAACACAGTATTCATATCACACACCACTATCATGCAAATACACTACCACTATAATATATCCATAGTAAGTGTAGCATGCGTTCACATCTAGCATACCTTAAGTCTTACTGCAAACACCTATGTATGTATGTACATATGTATATACCTCAAGGCATTGGGGTGTTCCTCAGTGTCTGCCAGGTCCACGACAGTGATGTACTCTAGTATCTTCACCTCGTAGCAGACCTTCCCTCCCCGGGCTCCCCAGGTCGCCTTGGCCGCCGCCCACAGGTACGCGAACCCCTGCTGCGAGAGTCCGTGGCCTGTGACTCCGTCGGGACTTATCTTGAAATAGAGGTCAGAGTTGACTGGAGAGAGAAAATGAGTGGGTGTGGTCAAAGTGTACCACTTGTACAGATGGAATTAAATCTGAGACTCAAAGTCCAACACTTATGGCCTCAGGTAGGAAAGTATATACTGCGGCTAGAACTTGCGCAATAAGTCGATCACAAATTTTGAAACCTTTCGTGTAAATAGTTGTGGGCAGGCAATTTCAAGACAAAAGGCACGAAATTCAACGTCATGTAGGTGCAAATAGTTTTTTCCACAATCGTTGCTGTTTTGACACGTGTGGATGCATCACTCACAGCGTATACAGGTGCTACTCACGGAAACGAGTGTATACTCTGAATATAGGTATGAGCTACGTTTTCTCATGTGTGGTGTTCAAGTGCCACCAAAAGAGGATTTATGCGCATTATAACTACTGTAGCCTCTAGCTACAAGAAGTAAACAATCTCACAGTTGTCAAGAGTGATGGTAGAGCCGTCCGGAGGCTGGAACTTGCCCTCTCCCTGAACCAACGTACTCACTGACTCCTCACTAAAGTCATCGCTGGGGTCCTCTGGGTCCGGCGCCTTCGTGGGATCAGGTCGCTCATGGCGATCTGCGGAGATCGTGTGACAGTCACATGACTTTGTGTGGGAGGGGTTTGACTGACCTCTGCTGTCTTTTCGTCGGTCGTCGTCCTCCCTCGGCCTTTTCCGTTCCTCCTTTTCTCCGCCCCCCGTACCAGCTACGCTTGCAGACTCTGTGGTAGAATCTGTATTCCAAATAGAGCACGTTCAATTCCAATTAGAGCCCACCACAGTACACTCCAATAAGAGCACAAAGGGCCAATTCTAAATAGAGCCCACTCAGCAGGTTCTCACCACCCTATACTGACCTGCAGTGGTGTCCATTGTATTGTCTTTTCCTTCTTTTGCCTCCTCTTCTGTTTCTCCCCCGACTTCATCTTCCACCACCACTTCATCTCCTTCCTCCACTCTCTCCTGTTGCGTTTCAAAATATGACATCACAAACTTTGCAATTTTCTCGGCAAATTTGAAACTCACGTGAGTCGCTTGCTCGTCATCAGCCTTAGCTTCTGAGTCTTGCTCCTGCTTTACCTCAGCCATAGCTTCTGAGTCTTGCTCCTGCTTTACCTCAGCCATAGCTTCTGAGTCTTGCTCCTGCTTTACCCCAGCCATAGCTTCTGGGTCTTGCTCCTGCTTTACCCCAGCCATAGCTTCTGAGTCTTGCTCCTCCTTTACCTCAGCCCCTGCCGCTTCTGTGAAGGTAGATTTCACGCGCGAGGATTCTATTTAGTGCCCACCCACTTACCGCTCGCCTCAGCGGCTTCTTGCGCTGTTTCTGCGTCTTGCTCGTTTTCTTCCTCCTGCTCGTTTTCTTCCTCCTGCTTTACGGCATCCCCCGAGCCCGTCGTGTCTTCTTCTCCGTCAGCAGGAGGCTTTTCCGTCACGGCCTCTGGCTCATCCGCCATGTTTTGTTCTTCCTGCTCTTCAGCGGCAGTGCCCCCGGCGACTTCCCCCTCCTTACCAACTTCGTCCTCAGTCACGGCCTCAGACTCTTCCTCTTCTTCTTCCTCCTCCTCTTCTTCCTCGCCGTCCTGATTCTCCGCCTCTCCCCTCTTCTTCTCCTCCAACGCTTCCCGCAGTCGCTGGCCGAGCGCCGCCTTGTTCCCGTGGAGCGGTTGGTTTAGCTTTTTCAGCTCTTCCCGTAGTTCCGTCACCTTCAGCCCGGCGACGTAGGCCTCGGTGTCGCCCGTGGTGCTCATCACGATCGTGGGATCTCTGGCGAGAAGCTTCTTCCTAGCTGATGGTTGGGCCTGCTTTGTGCTGTGTTGTTGTGTCTGCGCAAATTATACTGCACGCGGTGGGAATTGGCAACTGCGCATGCGCAAACCATTTTAGTTGCCGTGGGCAACTGGAAAACAAAGATGGCGGCAGTGGGTGGAGAAGAGTAACATGGCGGAGACAGGAATAGACGCGGGGGAGACGAACAAGCCCGTCACTGATCCCCTGGTTGCGGAGATCCACAAGAGAATCCGCGAAGCCTTCAGTCCGTTTGACGATGACAACAACGGCACCGTAGATGTGAGGCAAGGAATCCTAGCTTCTGTAGCTATTAGTGGAAGGTATTCTAAACTCTAGGGAAGTAGGAGCTATAATTCGCTCGCTGGGTTGCTACCCGACTGAGGCAGAGATAGGAGATATGCTGCAGGAAGTTGAGGAGGAGGAGCCAACTGGTAAGGCATCACCAAAACTCCACTGCTGCCAATTTTAGCTCTTCCTGGCCACCAGACCATCTAGCTATAGGAAAAGAAAAGAGTCTGGTTAGCTCTGCATAGAACAAGGTATAAAATTGTGATACAGTTAGCTGTAAATTCACCAACTACATAAGCCTGAATGTGTCCCACAGCTGCACACACATAATGAATGGTGCAAGGTCTGTGACTGTCACAAAATGTTCATGAATCAAGGAAACCAATTAGTCACACGGACAGCTTGGCACACAACTGTACTCTGCAACCATAGTACATACATTATGGGCCCCATTTCTTTATATCCCATTGGCCATTGCACAGGGTTCATTAGGCTGGAGAAGTTTCTGCCAATGATGACCAGAGTACTACAAGAGAGGAGGTATAAACAAGCAATAGATTCTGTGTGTAATTGTTCTGATAATGATAGGACTGCACTACTTTACACCACTGCAGATATCAGCCTGCAAGCGAGGAGCAGTTGGTTCAAGCCTTTCAGGTAATTATGTACAGTTAACCTCTGAAATAGGGACACTTTTGGGGATCTTATCACAAGTGAATTAGTTGAGGCTGAATTATATAGGTGTCCTTTTTTAGAGGGTCCTGTTTCAGAGGTTTTACTAAACCCCAAGAAATATAATTATTTCGTGGGGCTTAGGGAGTGTGTCTATTGCCTAACCTGATGCTGTGTTACTGTTGTGCCTGATCAGGTGCTGGATGTTGACAGGAAGTCTCACCTGACTCCAGAGGAAATCAAAAAGTATCTGATGGAAGAAGGTTAGCACCAACTGATGTATAATAATATACCAGAGTTTCAACAGGGAAGGTTCTCTGGCTGGCTAGATCGCGCATGGAGGATCTAGGCAGGTGTAAAATCATTCCTGATTAGTGTTTTGTCAAACACATCATTCATTTGACAAAAATTTGGAGCCAATTTGATTCTCCTCATATAGCACATGGGCCTATTTGTAGCCATGAATAGTCTAGTCCCATTTGGCAAACTTCAATGGTAACTATATAGACAGCAAAGAGAAGTTGTCAGGATTTACATTTAATATATACACGTGTGATGCCTTAGCATGTTTAAAGAAACTGATGTCGTGTACCTAGTGTGCACTTAGTACTACAACTATATGTGCTATGCTAAGTTCTCTGTATAATTATGCCATTCAGGAGAGAAGTTCACACAAGATGAAATGGACGAAATGCTGTCTGCAGCAGTGGACAAAGAGAAAGGAACAATCCTCTACAGAGACTTTGTCACCTACATGCTACCTGAAAATGTCCAGTGATGATGATGTGCATGTTTTTCCAGCTATAGTGTCGGTCGTCGATTATGTAATCCCGAATCCCAATCCAAACGGCTGCAGTTTATCTCGAGGTCAAAGTAGATGTACTTGCTTCGACTTTTCTTCAGTTGGCCATGCTGCACAACCTGCCTGATTGCGAAATACCCCAGATTGAGGTGTTCCTCCGCACGTATCCGGTTTAGCACACATCTTTCTCCGTCACTGTTGTCGTCGCAAACTGTAAGCGATATCTGAACTGTAGCTGAAGGAGGGAGAGGAGGGCATTTGTCTGACGTGTTGATACGAACTATCATCGTCACGTACTCCCCACAGTCGCTGGATTCCCCGTAGGGGTAGAGTTGAAACAACAACTTTGGATTGTGTCGACCGAGATTTGTGTCCAGCTCAAATTTGTGCGATCGCGAGATGCAGCGTTTTTCGTCGTGATTCCAAATCGGTTTCCCCAAGTCGTCTCTCGGAACCCGCCACGTGATAGCATTTCCAGAGTTCCGCTTTGTCTTGTGCTTCCCGAATATGTTCAGGCATTTCTTCCATTGTTTTTCCTTGCAAGTTAATCCTGGCTTGTTTGCCTGGCGAGGCCCGCCTATAGCAGCACCCTCTGGCGCAGGTAGCTGATTAGTAGAATCAGCCTCCTTCCCCACACCTGTGAGAACAGAGATATTGAAACACAGAGTGCGTGACAAAGATACACGCTATCACATCCACTGCACAATGCTTCTCTCCTTAGAAGGCTGTAGAAGTGTAGTAAGGGGAAATTGGATTCTCAGAAGGAAACTGGAGAACACTTGCAACAACAACTACAGGAATTGGATTAAGTGTCACAAACGCCAACCTTGTGTCATCATATTATTTTCCAAGTCTCCAGTATCGTCTTGCAGTAGTAGAGAGGCCCGTGGCGTTCTTGACAGCTCCAAATCTTTCTGCTCAGGGTGCAGGCTGTCACTCTCGTTTGCTGCGAGGAGTGGTTGGAGTCTCCTTTGCCGGGCTTTTTTGTGGCGACTAGCGATGGCAGCTGGACATTCAAGTGTATCTCTTCTTTCTTCATAGCCACCTTCTTCCTGGTCGCTGTATATCTCACTCACACGAATGGCCTCCAACGCTCCTGGGTGCTCTGGGTGTACAAGAGACAAAGGAGCGATCCTAGATGGAAGAGTCTGTGCCACTGGCTCAAAGTGAACTGCGGATGATGTATTAGTAAACTCTTGTCCCCGAGGAAGGCTTATGGTGAGATTAGCTGTGACGTGGTGGAAGAGCATTGTGGAAGCTCGATCGAGAACAGCTTCAGTAGCCGAGTTCAAAGAGTTGTAGCTACTGCTGTTGGATGAGGAATAGCTATTCGGGTACGAGTGACTGATTTGACTACTCTGAGATATAGACCTGAGAGACATGCTGGTTTTACTCGGTGGGATGTGAGGACAATCTTGTGGGGTTGCCCCTTGTTCATGAGCGTCTAAACCGGACTGACTTGTTGTAGTAGCGTGTTCGAGCGAGCCCCCGCACTGGTGGTCCCCTGATATCTGTCCTTCGACGAAACCCTGTGTGAGACTCGTGGGTCCACTAGAGACAGAGTCCAGATTGCTGGACGTGGATTTTGAGAATGGGGGAAGAGGATCAGTGGCAGATCTTCTCCTGCGGCCATTTCTCCCCCTTTCTGTCACCGTCGGAGAGGCTGGGAAAACACCGAGGGAAATCAAGGGCTGGCTTTGTTTAAAAGAAACAAAATGCATTCTCAGGCCAATGAATAGTTAATAAGCTTATGCCATAAGGGCAACAGACATACCAAGCAAAAGATACTACGAAAAAGCTACAAACTGATTTATATTGAAAGTAGGAAACAAACTACAATAGCAACGAGGGTAGGAAGCCAGCACATGCAGAGAAAGTGGCAGACAAGTGTTTCTGAGGTTTTCATAATATAATTCCAAAGTCAAACGCACCTAATACGTAAGACCACAATCAAACAACAGAAGCCACGCATTGGAAGGAAGTGGGTAGGCAAGTGAATAGCTGGGGGTCTAGAGCAAACAATGCACAGTGTAGTATACGGTTGTAAAACAAATGAAAAATCTCAGACTTACCCTGATCGGGGAAGACGGCTACGTATTTGTTCATGACTTCGTCCGCCAAGTCGTGTCGCTCGATCTTTCTTAGCAGCTCGGCGAGCGGGGAGCAGAAGTGGGGCGAGAACATTCCCTTGTTGCGCATGGCCTTGAGCAGCTCGAGGGCGCTGCAGCTGGGTGAGTGGCCGAGGTCGGCCAGGTAGCGCAGCCCCTCCACGTTGTCCGACTCGCTCAGTTGCTTGGAGACCGAGAGAAGGAGGTCTCGGAATGGCTGGTCGCGGGTGGCGCAAGAATCCTCAGCCATGATGAACGAAGAAAGCGAAAAAAATATTTGCAGCTGGCTGAGTTTTACGCGTGTGGGGTGTACCGTACACCCCGGTGCCGCGGGTATTTCCCATTTTATGCGCATGCGCTAAATTGGTACTAGAGCGCTCGAGCGGGCGTGGACGGACGCGACGAGGGGTCGGGTGTAATCCGCTATGGAGAGGGTCAGCGCATTTCAGCCTCTCCCCTGCGGGAGACGCCAATCAGCATTTCGCAAACTAATTACGGAAATCTCCGAACACCTTCTCCCGGGCGAGGTGACGAAATGTTCCTTCATTCACAACCTGCCGAAGGAGCGCTCGTCTTCGGCGCTCGACACGCTCGAGTCCCTCATGCAAGGAGGAATGTTCTCCCACTCGAACGTGGAGCCGCTTGTGGACCTGCTGAAGGATATCAACCGACACGACCTGGTGAACGAACAGGTGGAGTCGTTCCGCAGAGATTTCTATGACGAAGACGGTAATCCGTGTAGTTGCCTATAATTATAGCTGCTATGCCAGATAGTGAGTGTGTGTGGCCTAAACCTTACCACAATAATTATAAACAACTGTGTGAATATGTCTACATACGTAATAGCGTAGAGAATCGTTAATCAAAATTCTGTCGTCTAGAGGTATACAATGCTATCACTTTGTGTGGTTGAAGAAAATATATGGAATTCCGATGATAACCCCCTAATATGCACTCCCTGCAGAGTTGTCCCAGTCTCTGCCTGCTCCTCTCATGACCCAGCAAATTCCTCTGGAGAGACGATCAAACACAGTACCTGCCGATACTGCCCACGCTGGCATTCCTCCGTCACTGGCCGTACAGGAAACTGCCCCCATAGCTCCCTCACAAACTGTCAACAAAACTCCCGCACCGACACTTCAGAGGCCTTCTTCACACGAGTTTTCAAATTCTCTCACGCGACAGGAACGCACCAGCACCCCACAGAGTCCAGAGATGCCGCCACTGTCTGCCGCAAACTCACCTCAACCAGTGTATGCAGATCCTAGCCCAGAATCAGGTGAAGCACCAACTCCGCACAGGCCACGGATCTACACTCCAGTAAAGTGGAATGATGTCGGAGTTTCGCCTCACCACAAATTCAAAGAGTGTTCCCCGTCAAATTCGAGCAGTTTTAATGAGTTGCAGTGCTACGCGAATCAATCTAGTGAGCATCTCCTTGAATCTTCGCACATGACAAGACCTTATAGCCAGCCTGAAGAATACCCTTCTGCTGCCACACCCACTGACACGCCCACCACACCCAATGGAAATGGTGGCACCCAACTGAAATTGAGACGAGGTGCTCATCTGTCTCACAAGGCACAGAGTGGGCTGTTTATGGCTGCAACACCACTCTCAATGACATCGCAGCATCCGCAGCAAAAACAGGGGGCCAGATCATTATCGGAAAGTCGTCCACGTCGCGCAATGACACCTCCGGCAAATCTAAACAAACGAATTTCAGAACCCAACTTTTCCCATCATAACAGTTTTATATTTCACTCACTGGCGAGGCAAACCAACGCCCGCCCGGAGTCGCGTACCTCTGGGTGGAGTGAGGCGAGTCAACCCAGCCCCAGTCGATTCCCGGTTGACCACACCCACCAAGATGATTGTGACGTCTTTCCACATTCTCAGCAATCATCACAAGCTGACGGTAAATTTAATAGTTTGTCCTTTCCGTTTTATGTTATGTCCAGATACTTCCAAATGACCAAACAACAATACAACAATGCACCGACTAATGCACTAACAGGCTAACGTGTACCAAATGGGCTGCAATGCAAACAAGCACAATAATTACAGGGACTTCTCTCCTATGTGCAGGTAACGAGGCAACTCAAGGTCACACAGGAGCTACAGAAGGCAGACCCGATAGTGGGAAGCTGTTTCGCAAGAGGCCGGGCTCTAAAAAGAGAATTCTGAACAAATTCACACGAAGTAGAGATCGCTCTTCCTCCATTGTAACCTGGTCTGTAAAGAGACGAAAACTGAATGAAGCCATATACGAACATCGCAGAGAGAAGCTCCTCAAGTGCCCACGAGGACTCGAACTGGAAAACGGGGGGAAGCACCCTCCGAGATTAACCCTTTACCTCCATCCCTACGGTTACGAAGACGATGCACGGAAGAATTTAACCCTCACTGTGACACTAGAGGCCTCAGTCAAATCCCACATACCAAGTTCGGCTGTCATCCGAATGGAAATTTTCGCAAGTGAGACGACTGAGGGGAGGAAGTTGAATCATGCTATTCTGGAGTGCCAGGCAGATTCTAGAATCGTTCGTTACAAAGGATTTCTTAGTCACAAGGAACTCAGAGAGTTGGAGTGTGAGAGCATCGAATTCACCGCCTCTGCGAAACTCTATACCACCAGTTTGACAGATTGATGTTGTATAATATAATATTATCACAATGAACCAAAATGAAAACCTACGTTGGTTTAGCTATAGATACAGCTCGGTTAGCAGACGGAAATGAAAACATTTCCGCTGTTGGCAAATCCTTCCACTCTGTAAGAGGGTAACAGAATTGTGAGCAGCAGTTGACTCCTACCATGGAGCAAGATCTAGAGCAGTCCCCTTGCCATCACCAGCCGACGGCGTGCAGCGAGCCTAGCTCCCCTCACAGAGACGACGCCTTCAAGGATCTACTACTACACATCTCACAGAACATGTCCGACGACGACGCGGCAGCGCTGGTCTTCACAGCTACCAACGGCACTACAAGCGGCGGTAGTCCATCAGCGCTGGAAGTTCTGCAACTATTGGTCCGTCGCGGAGAGTTTTCGGCTCGTTCGTGCAGCAAGTTGGACGGAGATTTGCGGAGGATCAACCGTTGCGATCTCGCCGAGCACGTTAGGGAATACGTGGAGAAATACACAGAGATACAACGTAAGTCTTGCTGCTCATAAAGCTATCTTTTTAGCTACTTTTCTGCGGCACACACCTGCCTAGTGTAGCATACCTACCAATCTTCCCGCTTTTTGCTTGCAAAAATACTGCCTATCCCTCCAAAAAATCGCCAAATCCCTATTTTTTGGTGCTAACCTGTGATGCATCATGCCTATATGTACATTTTGAATGGACACACAGCATTTTCAAGCAAAAATACTCCAAATCAAGCAAATTTGACACATTTCTCAAGCAAAGGTTCATCTGCAGGTTGATATGTAGGTATGGTGTAGGAGGTAGACGCGTGGACATACATCATTGCCTCTCGCAGTTTGCGTTGTTTACTAGATGTTTAAGTATACATTCTGATTATCTACAGGCCACAATTTAGAACGGGAGGAGAACAGAACACATCCACACCAGCATCAACCTGTTGGCATTGAACTCCCTACGTCCTCAGTACACCAAGAACAGTGTGTCGACATAGGCTCAGAGCTACACGTAGTTGCCAGCGGAGGTCCTGTACACAGCACGCCTAAAAGACAGCAGAACACGGCCTCTCCTGACCTGGGCCACGAGCTGTTTGATGCTCTGTCTCTAAACCCTCCCCAGAACATGTTGGTACCTTCTTCCACCTCACTCTGCGCCTCATCAGACCCTTTCCCTAGTGGGTCTTCTCCTGTGGAAATCGCCCCACGTCACGAAAGAGGGTCTAGTCTTGAGCATTCAACATCAGCACACACGGGAGAATATCAGTCCTCGTTCAACGGGTCTCAACAGAACTCGGGCTCAAATCTCCAATGGGGAGGTCAGGAGGGATACGACCACCCCTCGCGATCTGCTAACCTCAGTCGCAACAGCAGCAACCACTCTCTGTCATCGTCTGTTTCACAACTAAGCAAAGCCAGTCTACAGAAAGCCGAGCAGTTGCTCTGTAGAGCAATGGATGTAGTTGCAAACCAGTCACAAGACCAGCTGGACTCGTACCATTCTGCCTCGACGACATCGATCCCTCGACTCCCACAATCTGACACTAGCTCCATGTACTCGGATGTCGGTAACAAGGATCCATGGGCAAAGAAACTGAGCCATAGTTACCATGGGAGACTCACAACCAACACCCATCAGGGCAGGATGAGACGAACTCCGAGCGTTCCTGTTCGTAATAGAGGCTTTGCTTCCCGGCATCATCAAGTAGCTGGATCTGTACCGAATCACGCCAGGTGTGAGATTACCGACACACAGTTTGGAGTCAAAACACGGACTGAGCCGATTAGTGATAGTTTTTCAGCCGATGCACCAGATGAAGATTGGATTACAATGAAACAACCAGCAAACCAGTCTACCACCGAGCATGCCGACACCCACGAACACTCGGACGCAACCCCAGGACAATCGGTCACAGCAGACAGCAGAAGACAGTCTACAATTTCCGATGCTACAATCAAGAGGGTCTCAGTAGCTTCCGAGACCCTCTCTGAAACTACCATTACCAGCCCCAGAACATCTGTGTATGGCAAAGGTGAGTGAGTGTGTCATTGTAGGCTAAGTAAACCTTGCTCTAAGACTAAGGAAACAGCGTGTAGTGATAAAGCATCTGCTTCCGGTGTGTACATAGCCTGTATGATAGGGAATCTGTGTTCTATATAGAAGCAGTTCCGGCAGATGTTGCACAAGAGGTGGGGGAACCACGGAAACCATCCTCCCCGCCAGCAGGAAAAGAGAAGCCACGTCTCCGAACGAAACTTTCCTTTCTCCGGAGTAAATCCCGCACCAGTCTCTCCTCGTCTCCCAACTTCATGTGGAAAGTTGTGCGTGAAGACCTCATAAAGCCGATCTGGAGGCACCAAGCCCAGGCCAGCCTCACTCGCCCTGGTAAACTAGAACTCGATGCAAATCAAGGAAAACACAACCCGAAACTGATGCTTCAGTTGTTTCCGTACGGTCTCCACGGAGACGAGGGAAACGCTGTAACGATGGCTGTGCGGATCACGATACCCGACAAATGTCCTCCTTTACCTCTCTCTTCAGAGATACAACTGAGACTAGCGGTATTTGAAGTTGAGGGGAAAGAAGTGAAGAGGTGTCCTTGTGTTACAGAGAAAATCAGTAAAATCAGCATATTCTACGTGTACACTGTCATCACCCACAACCAGCTGAAGGAGTCGAAATCAAAGTACTTTAACTTGGAAGTGGACATCAACTGCAGTGGTTTAACTTAGCCACTGCAATATATTATAGCAAATAGAGTGTTGTTGGGCCGTTCACAATGATCAATCTGTGTTATAATGTTCAACACTACACTTTAATTCTTTATGCTAACAGATATTTCTAGCAAGATGTGGTCCCCTATTGTCTCTGGGGTAATGTTACAGCTAAAGAGGTGATGCACGTAAGACGAGTGCATATTCACAGGCTGTTGCACACAGGTCTTTCTCCATGCTTCTTGCTTGTGGCTGCCATAGACCACTAATCTCAGATGGACCAGGAGAGAAGAGGGAAGAGGAGGACACTTGTCTGGGGTTGAAATCTTGGCCTGCAGGGAAGCACTCAGCCCCACGTTCTCAAACAGCCCACGGGGGAAGAGGACGAGGGAGAGTTTGGGGTTGTTTCTGCCTTGACCCACGTCGAGATCTATCTTCTGACTGCAGGTAATCGACTGAAGCCTCCCTTCTCCAACTCTGGAGAGACATTTGAGCAAGCGATCTCTCTTCACCTGCCACTTGATGAGTCCTATAAGGTCCCTGGTTTGTTGCTCTGGCAAATGAGGTAGCACGGAATTATTAGAGGGGCTAGTAGTTGTTTCATTTGACTGGGGGGTAGAAGGAGATGGTGGGTTAGACGGTTGATCTTGAGAAATACTGACGTTAGTATGAGGAAAAGCTGCGGAAACAATCGGTGCAGAAAGTGAATAAACTCAGACAAACGTTAAACGTAGTTGTGAATATATCTTACAGTTGTCGTTCTTTCCCTGCTCCGGGTCTGATGGAGAAGCGTCAGTGTCTTCACCAGAGAGCTCTCGGGGTTGAGAAATGAGCCGGCTGAGTGTTGAGGCAGTGAGTGTCTCGTCACACTTGTACTCATCTGCCACCGTAGCCGACAGAGAGCGACCCCTTTTCTGTTCGTCTCCTGAGTCAGTGGTGCTGCACGAAGCACCTGACGATTCGCTGCAGAGACTGGAACGAGACGAACCTGTGGCTATCTGTAGAAGTGCCTGAATGGCCAGTCGGGATCTCTCTATTTCCACCTGTTGTTGGCCATGGTCAACGGAGCTTTGTCTCAGACATGAAGAAGGCATCGGGGAATTATCCGCCGTCAGAGATAACTTATCGCGGCTACTTCCCCGGCTGGACGAAGAGGAAAAAGACCCTAGTCCCCGCGCGCTGCCATTCTGTGAGCCAGTAGACGAGTGGACTTCATGCGCGAGGGGAAAATGGTTGAAGGAGAGTTTCCTCGGGCGCCGCCGGACTGCGGCTGGACTTGATCTCGGTCGCCGTGTGCGCGGGGAGCTTGAGAGAGACGGCGGCAAGCTGCTGCTCGTCAAAGATCTTCGACTAATCAACGGAGACTCTGCAGAAAACGAAAAGTGCAGCCCCACCCCTTTTTTGTAGTTCCTTACCTAGATCGGGAAAGAGCAACTGGTAGTTTTTCACTTCGTTCTCCGCCAAGTCGTACCGCTCGCATTCTTTCAGGATCCGACGAAGTCGGCTGGTTCGCCACAGGGAGAATTTCCCCTGTCGCTGCAGGTACTCGAGCAGTTTTCTCCCGCCCTTTTCCCGCGAACCTTCTGGCACTCCCTCAGACACTTCCATCTCGTCCATGTCCGCTTTGGACAGTTTCTTGGAGATTTCGCGAACCAGCGTCTCGAACGCCGTCTTACGACGATGGATTTCGTCTTCCATATCCTCGGTGGCCGCCTTTTCCGAAATTTGCCTGGAATTGTCGGCGCAGGCGATTTTTATTGCGGATGCGCAGTTGAGTGGGCGTTAGCTATAGCTTACGCGCACGCCACGTAAAACAAAACGGTTGATCTCATGTAACATAATTTTAGGTAAGTTAAGAACTAGGTTTCTTCGGTAGCCTTTTGAATTTGAACAGATATCTCCAACAGAAGGTGGTCCTCTAGTTCAGTGCTCTGTAGGCTGAACAAGTCGTGGATGTAAAACGATCGCATGTTGACACTCTCCTGTGCTGAGCGTTTCCACAGTGCTTTCTGTTTTTGTGAACCAAACACAGTGATGTTGAGTTGGACGAGAAGGGAAGGAGAGAGGGGAGGGCACTTGTCTGTTACACTGATATTAGCCTGCAGTGAGACACCTTTCCCTCCGTGGTGAAACAGACCCTTTGGATACAGCACAATGGAAAGCTTCGGATTGTTCTTCCCATGGCCCACGTCGAGGTCAATCTTTTCACTGAAAACAAGCTTTTCATTGCCTGATTTGTTGAGTGATTTCAGCAGATTGCCTTTTTTCAGCTCCCAGGTAATGGAATCCTGAGGCTTGCGATAACGCAGAGATTGGTCGCGGTAGCTTCAACCGCCTCGATGCTGTGGTGGTGACTGGGGTGTAGTGGCTGGTGGGAGATGGTAGAGAAGGTACTGGTGCATCTGTTGTGCCCACATCCACATAAGGGGAGCTGTCGGGAGACGGAGAGGCTGTGGAAGTGGAATTTCAATGTGCGGATGTGGGAGTAGGAGGAAACACTAGTCAAAAGGTGTTCACAGCATCATGAATACTACCAGTTAGACTGTGAATACAACACAACATTTGTGATTATTGTGGCATGCTCACCTTGCTCAAATTCATCTAGATTATTGGCGATGAAGGAACTCATTGTGTCTTGTCCTCCGCCATCACTAGAAGATGCATTGCGACGATGGAGGGTCGGTGTGTTGTCGTTATGGCTACCTCCTTTCATCACCAAAGACGCCTCACTTTTCGATTTCAGACTCTCTTCGTCTGTTGATCTGTATGTAATGTCGGTGCAAGACTTGCTCTCCACAATCCTGACTACTGCATCTATCGCTTTCTCTTTCAGTCGGCAGTCGTCGCAACTTCTCCCATGTGAGCGCCAACTCGCCATTGTAGAGTATTCTTCCAGCGGCGGCGGGTAGGTACTGCCCATAGAGAACTCGCTCGGCGTGGGAGATTTTGAAGCCGCGAATCCTCGCGTGTGGGACGGACCGACCAAACTGCGTGTCCCCGACGCCGTGTTTTCTTCTTCGACTGGCCACTGTGCGCGATCCAGTGACGACGCTCGCCGATGCCTGTGGGGGACGGGGCTGGAGCTCGAACGAGTGTGGCAGGGAGAACGGACTAGTAGGGAGCTAGCCGTTCTTTCGTACTGCATCGAAGCCCTCTTCGGCTTCGGGGACTCTACAGAAAACAAAACACATATATACACATACTGACAGCCCCACCCCTTTTCTTTCTACCTGCCAAATCGGGGTAGTTTCTCTGGAACCGGTCTTTCACCACTTCCGCCAAGTCATAGCGGCCGCATTTACGGAGGATGTCGTGGAGACTGGCGGTCCTCCAGAGAGTGAACCGCCCCTGGTTCCTGAAGTACTCGAGCAGTTTGATCCCTCCCTTTTCCCGCAGGTCTTCAGGCACGCGCTCCAACACCTCCAGACTGTCGAGGTTTGTTTTGGACAACTGGGAGCCCAGCTCTTGCAGGAGATTGTCGAACGCGTCTCGTCGACCGTCGTAGCGAAGCTCTTCCTCCATTTCTCCTGTGTCTCGTCTATACGCGGCCTTTTATCGCTAGAAATACGCATGCGCAAAAGCGTGATGCCGCCTTCCGAGCGGAATAATACCTACAATAATCGGAAGCGAGGATCCGATATTTCAACTGCTAGCTTAGGTATAAGTAATATGTTGAAACAACCTTTTGTGGTGTTTCCATTGTTGTAATTCCTCGGACACCACACCCACACGCGAAGCTGTGTAGCTAAAAGCGGACAGAGCAGATGGCCGACGACAATATCTCCCTAACCAGTCCAGTTCACAGCGAGCCCATGGCGTGCAGCGAGCCGCCCACCGGCGACAGAGAAGGCGCGTTCAAAGATCTTCTCCTTGAAATCTCCCTGAAGATGGACAAAGAGAACGCGAACCAGCTGGCTTTTGGCGCAAGCTGCAACCTGCCCGGTACACCGTCAGCCATTGATGTTTTGAAGGAGTTGCGGAAACAGGGAGTCTTTTCGCCGCGCTCGTGCGCCAGTATCAAAGCTCTACTGCGAAAGATCAGTCGCTGGGACCTAGCCGATTTAGTGGTGGATTATATGGAGAAGTACCCAGACACTAAACGTTAGCCGAAGACACCCTATATTAATCTTAGCTACTCATCTTGTTATTTTGCTGTACAGGGCACGCATCAGTTCAAGAGAGAAGGAGCAACTATCCTATAACTCCTATAAAAAGGTGTGCCACAGACCCACCAGCTCTCTTTCATCATCACCAGCACCATCAGTCGCACCAGCCAACCGGAATTTTGCCAGATAGTCCACAAGTGTGCCAGGAAGAGACAAGTGCTGGAGGATTGGCGTCAATTTGGTCGAGCAGCTCCGAAGTGACTGTCCCCACCACAAGCACACCGAAAACCCCTCTTTCAAGTCCCGATCATTCCAACAAAAGTTACCTCCAAAGCTCACCTGAACCATTCGTACCTGAGCAGCTTTCTTACGAAACACCCCCTCCTAGTACTCGCCGGGACCCAATCACTGCCAAGGGAGCCCATTATGTACCTCATAGGTCCTCTCGATCAGCCACTGTCAGTCGAGAAGGCAGTTTTCGCTCTCTGTACTCATCGGCTTCAAGCTCCCATCCGAGCTCAAGTTTTGCAGAGACGATATTCAAGGTGGCGAACACAGCGATAGATGCAATAGCACGAGTATCACAGCAGGGCCTAGATGACAGGTATGTGTCTAGCTCTAGTTTCTCAACCAAATACTCTGGAAGGTACAACACGGATTCCGACACGCGCTCTGTGTACTCAGAAAGCGAGGGAACTCCAGTAAGAAAGAGCAGGAGTAGCTATCAACGTCAGCGAAGGAGAAAATCAACACAGCACCACCAGGATAACCCTACAGTAAAGCAACAGTATGCAGCAAGCTCATCGGAAAATGAAGTGGCTGAATTTGAAATAAGCGATGCACCAAGTGATGAAGGTGCCAATGAAGATGATGGGACTGTAGGTCAAATGGAAAACTTCCCAGTTACTTACAGGAAAAAGAACCCTCAGGAAGCTAGTGCACCTCGCAGACGCTCGGCGTTAAGTTTTGATCCAATTCCAAGGCCGCCCATGATAGCTGCTGAAAACAGACGATTCTCATACAGTGTGGTGGATTCCTTCAAAAGGCAATCAGTGGCATCAGATGCCACGTCTGAGGCTACAATAACACCCAGATCATCCCACTTTGGAAGAGGTATGTAGAGGTCATTGTCTCTAAGTAAACCATTATGAAAACATTTGTATGTGATCCGTGACATTATAACGTGGGACTGGTATGTGGAAAATGTGTGGATTGCTACATACTGAAACTGCACTTGAACTCTTGCAGACATGCAGGGTCAGTCACTCCTCAAAGAACGACCACCGTTGTGGAAGAAACTGCTTCGAAGCAAAACTCGCTCTTCGCCATCCTGGAAGGTCGGCCGAAAAGATCTTATCAAACCAGTTTGGCTCCACCACGCTCATGTCAACATTACTCGACCTAACAAACTAGAACTCGACATAAATCATGGAAAACACAACCCAAAACTGACGTTTCAGTTGTTTCCGTACGGTCTTCACGGAGATAAGGGGGAGGCAGTAACGATGGCTGTGCGGATCGCGACACCCGATAAATGCCCGCCTCTGCCTCTCTCTTCAGAGATACAACTGCAGCTGGTTGTGTGGGGTGGGGAGGGGAGGGAGAAGGAGGACGAGGTGAAGAATTGTCCGGCAGTTCACAAGGAGCTGAGTACCACGAGTGTATTCTACGTCTACGAAGTCATCACACACGACCAGCTCAAGCGCTCGAAATGCAAGCACTTCTACTTTGAGATGAAAGTGAAATGCAGTGGTTTATAGTGTTAGCTATGTAAACCCAGAAATATAATCTTGTTAGCAAAAAATTCATGTAAGCTGGATAGATTCCCTTATAAAATCTGTGAAGGATAACAAGTGCTTTAAATATGTGTGCACACAGCACAAATATGATCTGAGGCCTACTGCGATGAATAGTGAACCACGACTTTTAGAGCGCGCGCGATGTACCGAGCATGCGCATTCAGTGCGCCGCGCCGCGCCGCGCCGCAGAGCTATCGTAAAAACACGGGAAAATACTCTACGACACACTCTTCAGAGAATAAAGCAATATTTCATCGTAAATCACTTAGACTCAATGGCAACGGCGGTACAGGGACCGTGTCACTGTCAGAGACGTCGATCGTACAAACAGATGGTCCGCGACATAGCGGACAACCTGGGCGCGGAGGACGTCCGCCAAATCGTCTATCTCCACGACCTACCGCGGGAGTTCGGCGACAAGTCGGGACTGGAGGTACTGCAGCATCTCGAGCGGCGCGGGAAGTTCGCGAGCGGGAGACGAAGCAACTGGAGAACCTTCTGCAAGAGATTCATCGCTTCGACCTCATAGAAAAGCACATCGTGCAATATCGCAGAGACGTCTTCTGCGGCTGCGAGACTCGGAACACGGGGAGAAGTAAGTATACGTAGCTAGCTATAATAATACGCGCGGGGAACAAGTGTGAAGGGAATAATGCGAGCCGACATGTTTGCGAGCAACGACATAAAACGTTGTATAATATTATAGAGGGTCATGTACGTATGTGGGAAATGCGTGGGTCACGGGTCCCTAGGGCTGTCGTTGTGTATACGAACACACTGAATTTTCCCAAATCCCTTTTTCTGTGTAGGCTGATGAGTCTCAAAAGACGCTGTAGTTTCATCTTCAGTATTCCCTAAGTTAGTAAACAAAGTGTCCTGTTGTACGCTTCAGTAGCCGAGTGCTCCTTTTAAGGCAGCAAAACAGTCGCACAGGCAAGAACCAGATTCACAGGATTCCTTGTGTATCAAACAACATTTTTGCTTTGCTGAACTTTGCCCCTTTTTAACAACTTGTACAGGATTGTTTCCAAAACCTTCGGGCCTGTTTTTCAGTGAAGGGAAGTGCTTAACAAACCAAAACAACAGCATTGCATAAAAACAAGCACAAAACACGCAGTATATATAATTATACTAGCGACAGAACGCGTCCTCCCCCAAAATTCATATGTCTACTAAAAACAAACTCTCTTCTGCAGATATCCAAGCAACACCAGTTCCTCACACGGCGCATAAACCCCCACCTCTGACCCTCACACCTTCACCGAGATCACTTCCCCTTCCTCACAACCTCACTGCTCCCGATGCCGAGCGATCCGCCTCAACTCGCCTCCAACCTGACGAAAAACGCGAGCTACACAAACTCCTCAAGAAATACGTCCCGCTCGAAGTCATCCGCAACTCGAAAATCTGGAACAAGTTTTCGTGTGTCCAATCGCTACGTCTGACAAAGAGCACTGAGTACATGGAGGATACCACCACGGAGAGAGATGTGGCTCTGGTAGCAAGAGACGGGGGCTGGGGAGCGAGCTACATGAAAAGCCGAAGCATCGATCAGCGAGCATGTCTAAACTGGGGGAGAAGAGAGAGGACGAAGAGGTTGAATGGGTGGTGTTGGATGAATCCTCAGTGACGGACAGCGGGACCTGCTGCAGTAGTGACAGCAGTCAGGACGAAAACAGGTCTCTGGACATCGATATTGGAGACTTTTCCCTTGATCAATGTAAGTAAACCCTGTGCACCATCTCTATAATATTCACTTCAAACATTTCTGTGAACATAATGCATTCTTATAATATTATACACATTTGCCTCTGTTTTTTCAGTGTGTTTTTCAGAAATCTACACTTATAGCTTATTACTATACCCTTTTGTGCACTGCTTTTTCCTAAACTTTCAGAAATGCAGCTTGATACTAGCAACTCTATAACCATTTTTGTGAAATGCATGTTACTAATCTATCATTGTTTTCACTACTTTTCCAACACTTTTCTCTTTCACTTTTCCTTTCAAAAACAAACAGACAAGTGGAGGAAACACCAGGCCAGTGACAAAGGGAGTGAGAAGGAACGCCGCTACTTCACGTGGCGTGTGAAAAGATCAGAGTTCATGATCCCTCTCTTCCAGCACACCAACAAGACATTCGAGAAGCGAGTCAAACTCTGTATGGGTCACAAAGGCCACTTCCTCCCCATCGTCTTCAAACTCTTCCCGAACGGCCTCGGGAGCGACGAAAACATCTACTCGTCCTTCAGAATCGCTCTTCCCAGCGCCTCGCAACTGGTCCCCGCAGGAACTTCGCTCGTGTTCTCGATAACGGTTCGGGACATGCGGACGGCAGATATACTGGCCACGAGGTACATGGAAGTCGGTCTGGAGCGGGAAGAGTATCTTCTGGAGCAGTTTATTGCGCACGAGGTAATCAAGTCTTCGCAGGCTCGCCACTTGGAGATCCGCGTCATGACGAAGGTCAACGCCAGTTCTCGGGGGTGGGTGGAGATTCAGCCGCGGAAGAGCTGAACTTTTCACCATATTTTATTCTATGTCTATAAAATGTTGTTGCGAATTTACATAAATTCGCGCCGAATATTAGCGCGCGCACACAATAGTCGCGCGCATGCGTGTGTCGGGCCGCTAAAGGGAAACGTGGGTGGCGGGGAGCCAGCTGCGCTGCTGGCTGGCGAGGGGAAGTTACGTACGTAGCTCCCAGCGGCGCGGCGCGGGGCAGTGCTCATAAATGGAACCATCTCCCTTCCAATAGCTCAGGTAACAATCCAAATGGCCGATCGCCACAGCGATGTCGAGCGCGCGTTTCGAGGGGCGCTGCTACGGGTCTGCAACGAAATGGGAGAAGATACATGGAAAGGTTGCTGCTTCTTGTACGACATTCCGGAGCGGGTTCGTGAGGGCAGCCGGAGCGACGCGCTGGATCATCTTCTAAAGACTGGTAAACTGAGCAGCGAGCGACCGGAAGAGTTCGCCAAACAGCTTCGCCTGAACCTCAGTCACACCGACCTAGCCGAGAAATTTACAGGTGAGCTATATACCGCGAGTTTTTTCATTTCCACACGCTAAACGATTATATCGTTTGTGTTTACGTGATTTATACACAACTTACTAGCTACGATTTTGCATTAGTATTTCTTGTGTTTCCGCGCGTGCAGGATTTCTTTCCGAAGACCCCGCAACGCCGGCCGTCGTAGAGACGAGAGAAGGCGCAAATCGTCGTAGGACGAACGACGACCATCGCCGATACGCGAAACATTACTCCCAAGTTCCCGAACTACCAGATTCCGACATGCCGCAGGAGGTGCCAGTAATGGAAGATGGAACGGACGGACAACCAATCACGGCGACGGACGAAGATCTCGCGCCCTTCCCAAGGCCACGGACTACGAACATCGTCGGCTCAACCCGCGGGCGTTCGGTTTCCAAAAGACATGATTCGATAATCAGCATGATGTCATCTCGCTCCAGCGGCTACTACAGCCAGCGAGACTCGGTCCTATCAATGCAGTCCCACTACGACGCGGATAGCGAGTCACCGCAACTGGTACCAGAGGAGGAACAAGAGAGGGAGGGAGAGGGAGTCGCGCTAGATCGGCAAGACTCTTTCCCAAGATCAGCATCCTTCCAGTCGTCCTCATCTTCGTCCATGGAGGAAGAGTTTCGTTCAGTTCGTTCGTCATCTCTCTCCAGTATATCGACCTTTGACTGTGACTCATTACCACGAGAAGGTATGCAGTAGAA
Source organism: Geodia barretti (assembly GCA_030341885.1). Lineage (NCBI taxonomy): Eukaryota > Metazoa > Porifera > Demospongiae > Tetractinellida > Geodiidae > Geodia > Geodia barretti. Next base: position 10,360 of record CASHTH010000738.1, on the reverse strand, counting down.
TAAGGGAACATGTTGGGGGGTGTATCAAGTGTCATTTACTCAGTTGCATCTGTGACCGATAGCTGATCATGTCGAAGGGACCCTCACACATGTAGCATTCCAATACACTAATGAATTTGTGTATGGGGCAGAACGAATATCTGAGATGTGTCCTTCAATGGGAGGGTCCTCTTTTGATTGAGGACAAACCTAGAATGTTGTTGTTCATTTGTTTGTCTCTTTGTTGTTGCCACTACATACTCTGGGGCCATCAACACCATAATGCTGACACCTCAATACCAAAACCTAACAACTGTTGGTGTAACTGGTGGCCAAAGGGAAAGCCTAAAAGGCATGCAAACACAGGGACACTACCTGACTTCGACAAACAGCTTAAAACACTTCCGATGTGACAGGCCACTTTTGGAAACATACCAACTCTTATCCAAACTTCCTATCTGCAAAACTGACGTGTGTTCAATGTTTATTTCCAGCTTTTATTTTTCATTAGCAAAGTCAGTTTGTGCTTCAAACCAACCATTCAGATTCTGATTTTGAAAGTTAGGTCTATGCCCAGTGACGTACGCAGAGGCAGCTTTCTCAAGCGTGACTTCTACTGTCCCTTGAGGGTGCATTGCCATTAAAGGGGAATTATCACTTAATGAGTAAAAGCTGAGTAGGCCTATCAATTTTCACTACGTGTGTGTGTCCTTGATTTTTTGAATACCTTTCTCTAATGCGTTCGACTGTGTCGACTCCACTGAACCTTTTCTAACTGCACCATCTTTAGGGAACAATGTGCGTAGAGTATATACCTACACACTAGTTTTGGGGGTGATGTTGTTATTACCATAATGTTCGGGGCTGAAGCTGCTGTAAACAGGTTGTGGTGAGGCATGTGATCAGACCCGGCGGTCAGGCCTCGTGCATGTGGGGGGACGGAGGGGAAATAGTTGAAGGAGTAAGGCTTCAGACTTCCAAAATCCCAGCCCCCACATCCTATAGTAGTAGACCATAGTAGACCATACTAGCTGATTTTTGCTGAGCGGAAATAGCTGGCTTCCCAGTATGGGTGTTTTCGACATCTATGTACTATGTTTGCCACTTAGGAGCATATTCTAAACTTCATGTTTTGGGGTTTGTATCACTAAGTTGGTACGTAGGGGCTCCATACTATAATACTCCAGCAATGTCCAGTTCTCCATAGTGTTAGCTGCTGTCCACTACCTTTGACCGAAGTATCTTAACTCTACGTGATGTTTGTTGGCTATCGAAAAGCCCAAACAGAACATGTTTTTACCTAGCTACCAGTGCAGGGGAATAACAACACAACCCCAGGTGTCTTCCCACTGTTTTCTCTCAGTCTGTTTGTTTGGTGAACGTTATGACGCGAGCAGTAGCTAGTGACATCTGGTGACTTTCAGCCTCAGAATAACAACTCCACAGGTAAATCTTTTCCAAGAGGTGCTAATACTTTCAAAACACAATCTACAAGTAGTAAACAAGTGGTGTACAGAGAGAAAAGATGCTCAATTCCCCGGCTTTGACCCCATGTTATGTGGAGATACATAAACATACACAATCATGAATCATGCCCTTTGTACCCAGCAATGAAAACAGTGTGGGTTGTAAGCACGCACCATTAGTAGTAAATTCCAAGTGGGTAGCTTTGTATGCTCAGTATATAGTAAATGTGAGTATCGAAAAATGAATGTGCAGTGTAATAATGCAGTCTGCAAGGGGTTTAATAAAGTATTCTTGTCAAGAGGGGACCATGCTTACTCCACTTAAATGCCTGGGAAGCTGTACACATATCCTTAGTAGCTACTGATGTACTAGGAAAGAGCGGTGATATAACTGTGACCTAATCTCTCCACTACAGTTCACAGTGAGTACGAAACTCCCACATCCCTTACCCCGACTCCAGAGACACGGAAGAGAGGGGAAACCCCCCAACAATATGGTGGCGTCTCCGACACACAGCACGGTACGGAAGACAGACACGATCATTCTGAAATGCCGCGACCTCATCTCAGACATCGACCAGAGACTTAGGACAAAGTCTACTGCAGCCTGGCGACCCCGGAGAGGAGCAGACACGGAATCGATTTCAAGATGAAGTTTAGTCCAATCAACCCTAGCGGATACCGGTGCTTGCTCACTGAACGTTGAAGTTCGAAGTCACATGGACAAGAAGCTTATTCCACCCCTCGATATCTCCGTCTGCGTGGTGGAGTCAAGCCACGCGGCCCTCGCTAGGGATTTATCACTCCGCGAGGAAAAGAATCGCTTGGCATACGAGCAGCGCCCAATGAGAGGCAACAACCTGGTTATCCAGGGAAAGTTTACAGCTCTCTTCCCCAACTTGGTCGATCATCAGAAGCTCCGACAAGTTTCGTCAGAATTTGTCGCTATACAGGTTGCTATGGAGTACACCACCACAGTCCACCCCAGCCACACCCCCTAGTGGAGATCAGAGAATTAATTACTTTTTTTGGTGGAGTAAATTACTCCGTTTTTTCATCGCACTTAACGACAGGACTCAATTACAATAGGTCCTCTACCAAGAAACCTTGACATGTTGTACACAGGTAGTTAACCTTTCGAGTAAAGGCACCTCAATGTTTGGTTGGTTACTTCATGTTTCTGTGGAATGTTTAAGTTGAATTATAACTGTGTTGGCACACCATTATTGTCACGCATCCTTTATGCAACTATGCAACTTATCATTGTCGTTTGTAAAATTGTTATAATGCTGATATCGGGATTGAATATTTATTTGGTGTTTTTTTTTGTTAATATTGAGATTCAATGACACGGTTGCCAAGCAAACTCGAGAAATATGTAGTGATTAATTCAGCAGTAAACGGATTTTCACCTTCCAGAGAGTAAACGCGCATGCGCGCACACACACTGGGCGCGGCGCTGTACTGCTATGCTAAGCTAGCTAGCTAGCGACGAAGCTGAGGGTGACCACGCGCGTTTCTACCGGGGGATCCGGGAGGAACAACAACGTATATACGGGAACAAGCAATGACGTAATCCGAACTCCTAGCAATACATAGCTAATCAAGGCCAGTTTTTTATCACCTTGAGCTAGCTGTACGCAGAGTGTGGGATCGAGCGGTGTGCGATGGACGACTACACGAAGTCGTACCAGCAGCTCGTGGCCGATATAGCTGACGCTCTAAGACCTATGGACGTAGAGAAACTGGACTGGTTCTACAAGGAATCCCTGTCTAATCGTCGGCCGCCGGCGCAGGCAGACGCTCCGTGGACGCCACTTAGCGTACTGCGGGGGTTGGAAGAGGCAGGCGTTTTTAGCAGCGAGCGTCCAGAGGGCCTCGCGGCAGCTATGCTTGAGGTGAAGAGAGAAGACCAAGAAAAAGCAGTGAAAGGTTTTGTCGGTGAGTAGGCTAGCACCCGCGCAACATGCGGTGTGTTCACTTTCTGTCCTGCAGAAAAACATCAGGGAACGCTGTCTTCCCTCAGAAAAAGGAGGAGGCCTGTGCCAAGGGATGAAAAGGACGGACCTTACCCTCCTCGGCACAGAGCTAAAGCAAAGGTGTGCAATGTTGTAACAAAGCCTGACTATAGCTTTTCTATCAAAGTTGATATCAAAAACAGCTCTGCTGCACAATAATTATAATTATTCTGCTACTGTTTGATATTGTAATTACACAGGGTCTGCTTGCCGTGGTTCCTGACAATACTAATAGCAAGGAGGCTGATGTTGAAGATGGTGACTACGTAACTTGGATACCTCCCCCACAAATACCCAAACAAGGTTAAAACCAAACGAGTGCCTGATCTTCTGCAGAACACATGACTAGCCACATTTACATATTTTAGTTGTATTTGGTAGTCTATAGTGAGTGTAGCTTCAGGTCTTGTTTACACTCCACTATAATGTCATCACTTCAGGTGCTGGTGTGGCCTCTTCTGCCCCTCAGTCTGTCCCCGCCAAAACCGAAGGCAGTTGCTTGGACGATGACTCATACTCATATCCTTACGACTGGAACTGCCTTATCACTGGTATAATAATCAATGCACATGTCAACAACGAGGTCAAAGCAAAGCAACAACACAACTACATGTATGTATCCTCAATGTTTGAAGAAGGTAGTTTTGGAAACTTTACCAACTACAGAGGTTAACAACTGTAGTAAAAAAGTGGTTGTTAAAGTCTTGTATACACTGTTTTGTGATTCCAAACTTTCATGAATCGTAGACCCTACATTCTTTTTTGCCGATATCAATGTGTAGGTATATAGGTCTTTTTAATTCAACATCCTACCACACTACAACGGCACCTTGATTATGAAGGGCACGGCAATAAGAAAGAGCTGGTAAACAAGTATAATACATTGCTTGTTTTGTCACAGACTCGCATCCTATTGTGTCGCCTGAATCTTCTCTCTCATCCACCTCCTCTGACGGGAAGTCAGGCAGTGGTCCTGGGAGCTCGGACGATGATGATTACTGCTATCCCTACCAGTCCAACAGAGAAAGCTGGCTTACCACCGGTGAGCTATATATGTTGGAAGATACTACTTAAGTATCACTCGTAATAAGTTACTATGTTGGTTTCTGCTCTAGACATACTCTTCGTCAACAAAGTGATGCACATGCAACTTTGCTGAGTGAGAACAGAATCTCATGCAACTTCAATGTATGGGTATATATGATGGGTCCATGTTGCATGAAATAGACAAAATTTCTATTTCCTTGCAAGATGTTGTGAATGGACTCATCATACCCATACATTGAAGTTGCATGAGATTCTGCTCTCACTCAGAAAAGGTGTGCAGCCTTTTGATTGGAACAGCATCCTATTGTTTTGTGTTACTGCACTCTCTGTTGATGTCCCCAGAGAATAATGATCTCACTCTACAGACAGTATTGTTTGTATTGCTGTCGGAGGCGGTAGTCCCTATTAATCTACTGGTGCCCAAATCAGCATCCTTTTCGCCATTTTAGGAAACGCTCAGAGCTCTCAAAATGAGATTCACAGTACCATTGCTATATCATAGCTACACAGTATCATACCTTCTAATGATCGATTCACGCACGTACAGACTGTCAGGAGGGCCAAGTGTACTGTGTGTGGAGTTACTTGGGTTGGGAAGAAATAAGGTGTCTTTTCTTATAAGATAGACGTCCTTGTTTTAAGGCTGGCAAGAGCTGTCCTGGGGGAGAGAAAGATGTCTTCTGTTGTAAGACTCGTCATTTCAGGGGTTAGTCTAGGTTCTAGCTACTGTTCTTTGGGGAAAAGGGGTTCTTTTAAAGAGGTGTCCACATTTTCATCTCTTCTCTGTCTTTTACCTGTGCAGCCAGTGGCCGCGTGACCCTCACTCAGAAGATGAAGCTGACAACACCTCCTCTACAGCGGCAGATTCGCAGCCTCGAAAACCACACCATTGCCAGTAGCCCCATCAAATGGAACCTTAAAAGCTCCGAGCTGGTGTTCAAGCTCCATATCGACCCATTGGGACACCACAGCGGCCTCTCTGCTACACTCTACCTCCAGAAACAGCCGAAATCAATCGCAAGTTCTGAGATAGTCACTGCAGAACTGACCCTGCATCAGAAGTCGTCCCCATCGGTGACCCTGCATCAGAAGTCGTCCCCATCAAAGCCCAAGGCACCGTCACAGCTTAAGCTGTTCCAGTGTTTGCTTGTCATGGATATGCCTGACGAACACACGAGTGCTAGCTCCCACTGGCCGTGGCAAGGTTTCCTATGATTCTGTCACACAAGCATCTCATGAACAGCAGCCTCATCACCTGCACGGCTTTAGATCTCTCTCTAACTCTAACACATCTCAATTCATCGTGAAATTTGCTATCTCTCCCCCTCTCCCTTCTCTTCTTTCTCTCTCTTTACGTTTTTGTTATCGCCAACAATCAGTCTCCGTCAATGATTTTCATCTTCTCTACATTTTCCACTAATACAGTATCCATTTTGGAAAAATGTTTTGTTTTCGTAGTAGCGTAATCTCGTGGTGAATTCCCGGGGGTTGGCCACGTGCAAATTACTGATCTGTTGATATTTTTAGTTTCAAGAAGGCATTATGTGCCGTAAACATTAACACTGTTTATTAGTGTTAACATTGAAAAGTGTGGTTACACATCATAGTGTGTAGCTATCTTATGATGCACTATAAAAGTATACTTTATAAAGTTTGATAAGTATACAATAATTTGCTGTACTATTCTCAACAATAGATCAGATTGCACACGTAGCAGTTTATGGAACACTACACTTTCACATTCCGAGCCTAAATCACGGTTACCAAAACAAACAAATTGGATTATTGCTAGGTCTATTTTTGGGCGGTAAGTAGATCTTACATGTAAACATGACTTCAGTCGACAAGCATCTTCACTGAACACAAAATTTGTCAATCTACACATTTTTAGGTTACAATTTGCAAAAATATTCGTTTTGCCAAACATTACACCCTGGGTATTCCAAAATTAAGTGGAGTATATCATTTATGAAAATGCTTCACACACTAGAACTAAGCTGAAATTGAAAACCTAGTACCAATTATTCACATGTTTGCCACTAGTGGGCGTGGCTGGGGGCATGGCTAGACTCTGAATACAAACGAGTCGCTATGGGAGATGTAGCGAACCCATCGATGAGAGCTTCGGGCCATCATGCCTTGCTCAAACACTCGTAGGAACCGAATTGTCACTCCTGAGGAGGGAGGGGGAAATTGGGATTTACCCTGCTAATTAGCACCAATTAAGAATCCAGGCACCACTGGGGATTATAGTGAAACTTCCGATTAATAAAGGCACCTCTCTATGATGGACACATGACACACTTGCCCTCCAAATATCAGACACCTCTTAAAAAGGACACCTCTCCATAAAGGACACTTGGTTTTCTGCCCCATACTAATACATTAGTGTATTCAACAAGGGACACATCTGACAAAAACGCCTCTCATTTAGAGTTCCGCTTTCAATGTATATACCTGAGCAGATGTACATTGGTATTTCAAAGTCCATGCTGATGGCATTGACTTCTTTCTTTGCCATCTTTGTCATATCTGACAGGTTTAGCTACATTTAGAGAGAGAAGGGAGAGAGAGAGAGAGAGAAGGGAGAGAGAGAGAGAGAGAGAGAGAGAGAGAGAAAAGCAGGAAGGTATATAGATGTGGGAAGCGAAGGATAGAAACGGAAAGTTAAGGAGTAAAGTGTTACACGACATCACAACGCATCATACAGTTGTTACTAAAATTAATACGATACGCTATATATATATAATATATCAGCATCCTATCCACCCCCAACACACTACTTGTAGTCACTGCTTCAAAACCTCTCACTTTACATACTTGTGATGCAAGTTCCCTGGCTACACACATGTTAACATGTCATTTGACATCACTTCCTGACTAGGGAAATCCAAAAAGTTCATAAGTAATTAAGTCTTCACTATGGAACATGTAGGTGTGTGTGTGTGTACATTCCACAATACCTCATAACAGTTGCCGTGGTGACTGCACTACACTATGACTCTGCCCTCATAAACAAACAGGAGACTCACATGTGTAAATACCATGGCAACAAAACTTTGTCCTAGGTAATAGGGTAGTCAATCTGGCTAAATGTGATGTTTGTCTATCGTTGTCAGGGAAACGCTGCCTACAACGTTCACTAAAGTGCAAACCCTCGGCACACTCTATAGAAATGTGGAACCCATACACAAGTGTGGCACTACCACAATTGATGGTCTTGACCATGCATCAGCATGTTATGCACCATTTCTATGTCAAAAAAAATGAGGGAAAAAATATATATAAGGTTGAAAAATTGCCAACCTTTCATCTCCTATTAATATTTTCGTATTACCTGTGAATTGTTTAGTGAAAAAAAATTTTTTAAACCCAAGGTTGAAAAAAAATTTAAAAACGGCCAGCCCTTCATCTCTCCAGACAGACGTCTACGGACGTAGTGCAATGCCGAACTATACGCTGCCCTTTGAGAAACATGGGTCAGTGGTAGATTTGTGGGTAAGGGGAGGTACCAGAGCTGTTCCCAGCCAATGCTCTGGACCATCTGACATTTTAGTGCGGATCGAGGATTCGAACCCGGCACCTATGGTGTCAGTCCCCACGACTCTAACCACCTAGCCACTCGGGCTGGCCTTGAGAGGTAATGAGAAAACGTTCCATATATACCAACACTCCTATTACATCATTGTAAAAAAAGCGCACTGCACCCGGGATCGAACCAGGGACCTCACGATCAAGAGAGGGGGTGCTTATCCATCAGACCACCATTACTTGAATGGTAACAGCGTAAATGAAAAGCACTAAAGTGCAAACCCTCGGCGAAGTAGCTCGCAGAGAGTCTGACACGGGCTAGCTACAGTAGCACGCGAGAGTCGATTCGTTGTGACTTCAATATATAGACAGCATAGCAAGCGGACCCTGTAGAACTTATAAGCGCATGCGCATTATCCGCGATAAAATGGCGACTACGGCATTAGCCATACAATGCTGGAAGCGCTCTAGCTCTGCAACGGAGCATTTTCAGAGAAAACCCCACATATTTTCTTACCTTCGTCGCCAGTTGGGAAGATGGTATCGTTTCTGGGACGAACAGACATTCGAGAGGTGAGATGTAGAGTAACAGACCCAACTACAGTACCCTCGCTGCGCATGCGCGCCGAGGGTAATTACCCTGAGAATCAGTATAATTTCCTCCCCTCCGTGTATCTTCTTGATCTTCCAGAGGTAGCATTTGTCTGGTATCTTCAGTTCCGACGTCTGTCCGGGACCCAGCGGCTCGTGGGAGGAGCTTACTGTTGCCTTGGGAACCGGTATACGAACAACCACATTGGTCGCGTGACTGTGGGGGTGTGGAAATGGGTGTAGCCATAGCTAGGAACCATTAGTGTGAATTATCGTTAGGAAAACATTTTCAAGAGAAAAAAGACTTCGCATTTCAGGTGGCTCTCGAAGTACGTAACTTGCCCAAAAATTTCCTGCTACACACATAAATTTGAGTTTTGCTTACGTTTTTGAAGGAACTTGGCACTTGAGGCGAACACACACCCTCAGAGACCTGTGTGGAGAGAGGTCACATGACATCATGTGATCACCAATGACATCATCACATACTTGGGGACATCCCCGTCCTCCACGGTGGTGGTGGCTGTGAATGGAATGGAGTTGAGGAACTCTCCACTGACTCGGTAGTTCATGAGTGTGAACTGAAGGAAGAGAGGGAGGAGGGGAGGTGGTGACAAATTCACTAATGTCCTCATTTCAGGGGTGTCCTTAGAGAGAGGTTCCACTATACACACAAGCCTCCCCTCCAGGAGAGAGGTTCCACTGTATAACCACACATACCTCCCCTCCAGGGGCCATGATGCTGAGACTTCTCTCCTTCTCAAAGTTCTCAAGATTAGCACTCTCGTGGAAATTGCAGTCGTCGAGGACAACAGTCCCGTAGCCATGACGACGCTCCGCCCGACCAATCACCAAGTCTTCGTTCAGTCCCATTCTTATCTCTACATCAGAGGCAGAGTTTACTGAGTAGGTTACTGAGTAGATTACTAGGTATAGTTTCTGAAACATTACTATATGGGTAGTATACTGATAGATTACTGAGTAGTATACTGACCTGGTTGGCCACCGAGGAAGTTCCTCATTTGTATGCAGCCATCGAGATGGGATCTAAGAATGTTACCCTGACAAAGGAGGGAGAGAGGAATTCATAATTATTGTAATTGTCAATGCATGTACCACATTACTTCATTGGACTTTCACACGCAATAAAAATTATCACTCTAATAATTATGTACAGCACGTTTTAAATGGTCCTTTTTTCCCCTGCTAACCCCAAAAATACTAAATTTTGATGGTGAGTATAATATAAAGTTTATGAAGAAAAAAAACTCACTGTTGGGGCAACTAGTATTGTCAGCCTCTCCAGTAAATCAACAAATATCTCGTTCTTCTGTGTCCTCTACAATAAACATTACATCATAATTACACAATCTACATTGCACTACACACTAACCATAGACTCGACGGAGGTTGCTATGGGCTTGTTGGCGGCGTGTGACGGGAGGGTTTTCCCCGGCTGTCGTTGTAGCGGCTTGTCGTACGTCACATTGCACGGTTGGTTCGAAATGTAAGACTTCAGTACCTCGGTTGACGTTGCTTGGGGATAGCCGAAATCCTGGGGAGAGGAAATGCATGAGATTATTAGCACTGCACTCTCCAGCTATAGTGAAGGTATTCAGGATGTTTAGTTGGTCTGTCCTTCCCCTCCACTTGCTTGCTAAAAGTACAAACAATTTAGGCCACCCTATTCTTTCACAAGGTATTCAGGATGGTTGGTTTGCCTGTCCT
>CASHTH010000737.1:0-40232 GCA_030341885.1 Geodia barretti | reverse complement strand
GACAGACCGGACAGGATGGATTGAGTCGTGCCTCCTCGTCCCAGGATCCCCGTCTCCCGCAGCATCCGCGCGTGCGCAAGACTGGCGAGGAGGTCGTGCCGGACCAGCCGGCGGTCGAAGTGCAGCGGAGCCGGTGAAATCGGAATCACGGATGGAGAGGGCCATCGAAGCGCCCGCTCCAGAGAACGTCGCCGGGCGTCCCCGTGTCGGGTCCGTCTAAGTCGGACGCCACGGCCGGTTACCTCTATGGGTTTACCTTAATTTCGAACGAGATGCCAGAGGCGGGCCGGCTCGCTTCGGCGGGGTCGCCGGGGCGTGAGCCCCCAATCATTACTCGCGAGGCGATTTTTGTCGCCGGCGGATTGCCGGCGTCGACGGAAACCTGGGCCCGGACTCGCGCGGCCAGGCTCGAGGGCTAGTCCCCATAGCCGGACGAACCCGCCCGCGTCCGCCTGGTCGTAGACCGAGTCCTCCTCGAACGTGGCGAGATCTTCCCGGTACAGCGAGAACGGAGATCTTTTCCTTTTGTTTGTCGCGCGTGTATCGATTGCGCTGCCCCTGAAGAGCCGCCATGGTACGTCGCCGGTCGACGTCTCGTGCGTCTGAGCGAGGAACGCGTCGAAGGCGCCGCGTAGCGGCGAGAATTCCATCAGGCCCCTGTGTAGACAAGCTACGCGATCACCGTACGCGTCGCACCACGCTTCGCTTGAGAAGCCCGCGCTTTCATGTCGCGGGAATCGAGCGTGATCGATTCCAGGTCCGCGAGCGCCGCCAGCAGGACCGTCCCGGCCAGCGTTCGGTTCTCGTTCACACCCGCGACGCGGCACGGCTCTTCATCCCACACGAGCCGGTTCACACGAGGTCATCAGAACGCAGCCCCACGCCGTGGGCTCCGGCCCGCTCGTTGAGGCGACCCACCAGGTCCACCGGATCGAACCGTACGCCGTCCACCCCGACGGGAACGCGTCCGAACTGGTGACTGTGATGACCGACGTCTGTCCAGCGTATCCGGCGCCTCGGTCGGGGCCACCGTCAGCTCGCGCAGGTCGTCCGGCGCCGCCAGCTGCCGGAGTACCTCGGGATGCCAGACCGTCGTCGAAGAGACGTGTGGCACACAGATGCGGTCGATGCTGTACAGCTTCCTCGGACTGCCCGGCACGGGGATGTTGCGCTCCGCGGCTGGAGGCGAGCGGCGACAGGCGTCCTCGTGCCTGGACGTGATCTCCCACTCGCGCCACGGGCAATGACGGTCAGATCGGGGCCATGCGCCACTGGAGTAGGCGAGTTCGAACCAGGGACTGGTCTGTTGCCCTCCCGGTGCAACGTGCGCCACGCAGTCAACAGTCGAACCCCGCGCGACAAGCACAATGCGACCTCCGCGCCTCAACGGACGAGCAAAGCATACGACGTGCGGGTACCGAGCAGGTAGCTGCGCACTCGTACACGGCCCCCGCCTTGAGCGCCGGCAAGGCGCACTCGCAGGACCGCGCGCGGAGCGACGGAGATCACACCCACGCGGCACGCGATCGCGCGCGTCGATGACGCGCTTCGTGTCGCGCATCGCCGCGAAGTCCTACCTTCTGGCCCACATCACACGAGTTGCCGTGCACGACGATCCTAAGCAGCACGTAGTTCTCCCACTCAGCCACGTCAGGTCATCACCTGAGTGTCGCAGGCTCGTACTATTACGAGCGCCAGTGCGACCCGCTTCGCGTCTGCCTTCTTCATTCTCGCTACGCTCCCGATCTGTAGTTACGACACTTTCGTCCACCGAAAGGCGAACGGATGAATTACATACAGATCCTCTGTGTCACAAAATAATCATGCAGGTCTACCGGAAAGATCAGCTCCGATAAGCGGTCAGGCAGGTCAATTCAACGGCTCAGCGCGGGACAGCCTCTCTCAATAGCGATGGTGCTGCGCGTGGGAGGGGATACGTAAAGGAAAGTGCCCCTCGGAGTGTCCCGTGTGCCGAACGGCTCGAGGCAGGGTGAAAGTATCAATGCAAAGCTGGTCAGCTTCCGCTAACACGCATGGAGACTGGGCCCAAAGGCGCAGAAAGGAAAAGCGCCGTGTTAGGTTCAAGAGTCACAGAAGGTGGAGTAGACGCGCGCTTGCGTCCTGGAGCTCGACAAGAGCCTCCTCCTTGGTATCGGCATGCGTCTCGCAACCGGGAAGCTCTTCTACCCAGGCCGACCAGATCGTTTCGCCATCACAGTCCTTCTCGCAAGCGGCGTACCGGTCGTGCAGGGCGACGCCATGTAATGCTCCAAACTCTTCATTGTGCCCGTCCTTCTCTTGCTCACTGGTACGGACTGAGACGTTGTACTCCACTCACATGGCAGAATAAGCGCGTGCACGAACGGATACGTGGAGAGAGATCACGACTATGCGCAGGAGGAATCGGTCGCAGAGAGACGTGGAGGAAACAAAGGAGGTTGTTGAAACACGGTGTGCTTCGCGACTTCCCGCATGCTTTTTCTCGCACCCGTAAGCATCGTAGAGCCGCTCCAGGGTCCCCAGCACAGCGGTCCACACAACGCGTTCGCTGATTCTCCATCCGTTGGAGGAGCTTCTCTGTTCTTCCCGCACTAGGTGGACAGCTATCCACAACCTGTAGCTCCACACCAGTCTCTCTGAATGAGGTCGCACATCGATAAAAACCGCGAATAAAGTGAGTAGCCGCTCATACTTCTCGTATCGCTCATGCACCTTGCAGTGTTGATGAGCTCTGATCGCCGTAGCAGCGCATGGGGTGGTCGGGAGGGGATGTGGCGGGGCGGATGAGGCGTGACCTTTCCGTTGATCGTCAGAAGGCCGTTGCCGTCTGCGTCCATACACCTTATCTGGATCGGATGTTCTCGCCCCGTCTCGGATGACTCGGCAGTCAACGCCATGAAGAAAGGGATAGCGGAGCAATGAGGGGACGGCGGGGGAGACGGCAGCGTACAAACACTAATTTGACAGGAGTGGGTAACGATGGTAGTAATTCACCATGTTCAGTGGAGATACTATGACCATGTAGTGGAGATATTATACCATGTAGTGAGTGCTATAATATGCATACGTACCCCTCTGTGTGACCAGTCCCAGTCCTTTGTAGTTCTTGAATCCAAACATCTATAGAAATACGTGGTCCAGAACAGTGAGAATACGCTACATAACGTGCTCTATTAATGCCGGTAAATCTTCACATCAATTGAACAATACACAATTTTACCTGTGCACAGAGAGTTTCAGCAGCGGTGGCCAGTCCAATACCTACAGACACTCCAGTTACGTTCATAAACTAAGAGAGAAAAAGGAAAACGAAAGACAGAGAAAAAGAGAATGGAAGTGAAGCTTCATTGAAAGGCACACTCACTGATAGAGCCAGAGCTATTAAGAATGAGAGGAAAAAACACAGAGTCAACCCCACACTTGTAGACATGGAGTGACTGCCAACCTGCCGCATCCAGTTCCAAACTCCGCCCACTGCTGTTACCAACAAACACCAGGGCCACCGTAAACATGACTTGGTAGAAAAAATTGTTTGCCACCTGTAAGAAAAGCATCCCTGTAGTTAAAATTTCACGAAAAAGCCAGACTTCAAGGAAGAGCGAGGAAGACATTGTGCATGAGCATATCTATTAGAGTGGTGGCAAAACAATCCATTAGCACCCACTTATCTCTCCCCAGGTAGCTGATAACTAGGGGAGGGGCACAGCTCTGCCCTTCTCTCCTCGTGTTAGGGCGAGACTCTATTATCTCCATGGTACATACTTACCATAGGCGCAGCTATCTTGAAGATTGCGAGCGTCTCTCGCAGCACCCAGCCGTTTCTGAGCCAGACTCGCCACTCGCGAGTCTTAGCGAGGGCCGACTGTTCTCGTGGGCACTCCCCAGGGCCATCCTCCACCTCTACCAACCCGTCGGTGTCTTCTCTCGTATCCATACGTCTTCCGACCTGCACCACAAAAGGCAAACACGCCTGCCTCGAACCTCGGCCTCACGACACATGATCTGACACCGCATGAAGTAGTGCGCATGCGCATACGCGTCAGCGTGCAAGAAGCTGCAGCTGCATTCCCGCTGTCGCGCTCTCTGTCTCTCTTTGTTTCCAACTGTGTTGTTAGAATTTCTTTCGCCACCAAGAATAGCTATCATGCTCGGGATATCGTCGATATCGTTTGCAAAATTGAATCGACTCGTCCGCGAGAAGGCGAACCAGTTCCTGCACTTCGCGTACGACAGAAAAACCGGAGAAGTCTTTGGAAAAACCTGCAAAAGCTGGGGTATGTTCATAGCTAGCTACCAGCTGGCAACTCACAGGGCTCGGCACGATCTTTTTCTCTCCACACAGGTCTCACCTTCAGCTATCTGTTCGCATTCTACACGGTCATTGGCGCGCTGTTTGCCGTCCATATGGCCGTGTTTTACGCTCTCACGCCAGAACCGGGGCAAGATGTTCGTCCAGTCAACTTCGGTCGCTATGCCTACCCAAACTATCCCAATGCCAGAATAGGTTCATCACTAGATACAGCAAAAAAAAGACCTTCCACTCTACAAAGACACTTTGGTTTTTATCATTACCTCAGATTAGGGGTTGCCTCTGAATATAATACACACACCCAAGGTGTCCCTTATTCAGAGGTTTCACTGTTTTTCATCTCTAAACTTACCCAATGTGCAGGTCTCATATCAGTACCGGGCTCATTCAGTTACAATGGAAGCCAAGCCAGGCTGTCCTCGTCGAAACGGCAAAATCTTGAAGATCTCATTGACTCCGCAAACTCATGTTAGACCAATTTCTATAGATCCCGTCACTTTTCAATGTAGCTGGTGTGCAATGCATCCTAATGTATTACAGCTGGTGTTCCAGATTTCTGTTTGGACCAGGCAACCAACTTTGGCTACGACAGCGGAACTCCTTGCATTTTCTTTAGAGTTCAGAAGGCACGTGACAGTCACATGACAATTTTTAAGCAAAAGACATCATTTCTCTCCAATTTCCCGCCAAAAAGGTGTTACAGTGGGCCCCCGAAGAAATCAACGAAGATCTGAGCAACAGCTCTACTCTGCTACTCTCCTGTTCAGCAAACAACATATCGGGACTGGTCGGTCACACTATAATAATATGTCCCTATAATATAGTCAACCATGTATAGAGCTGTGTGTATTGTATATATGTATGTAGGATGTGCAGATGATGCAGCAGCCAGCCGGGCTTCCTCTGGACATCCCCAACCACGTCTCTCCCTCAAGGAACCGCAGCTACCCCTTCAGGGGCCGAGACAGCAGATACATGTGAGTATAGTACAGTGCCACGTTTTCTCTGGCAGAAATATCACAGATTTTGAAAGGTCTGTGGAAGCTAAGCTGGTTTTTGTCTTCTGCATGTAGCTATTTAATGAATTTTTGGTATTAAACTGCTAATTTTAGAACTCCAGTGATGGCTCTGGTGGTAAATCTGACCACCATCCCCGAGTCCACATTAAATCGTGACTTCTCCATTGAGATCACGTGTGGCATCAACCTCACTGCTGTGGGGCTGGCCAATCCACCTGCAGAACTCTCTCGCCTCTACGAACTGCCCAGGAGCAGCTCGGTCACCATATCCGTCAAGCTTTAACCCTTTTGTGACTATATACCATTAACCCTAAAGAGCCTCTGTACACATTCACACACACACGTGTATAACCTATCTACTAATTAATAGTTGATGTAAAAAGAGTTCTCATTTTCGTGATGGTTCTCTCTGCAAGATGATAAAGGCTCTTGCCTTTTCCCTCACAGTGGTCGACAGGTCCCTGAAGGGGGTCTGACTTTCGCTGGGGGTCCGGGGAATTTTAAGACCCCTTCGAACTCGGGGGAAATTAAACAGAATGTTCTGCACCAATCCAAACGTGCTGGATGTAGTCCAGTAAAGAGTCATAACCTGGAACATGAACAGAGTTGTTCTATTTTAAAGGTTTTTAGTGCATAACTTACTGCAGGCATTTGGGTGGCTACAAAAAGCATAGCAACTGACAATACTCTCAGGGAGTTTGTGAAGATTCGTCGCGATCTGCTCGGAGTCTGTCGCCTGAGAGAGTGTAGCTAGAAAAGAGTATAATACAACAAAGGGAACTTCTTATAATAGACACTCAGAATAAACACACCTCTCTATAAAAGACACTTGTTTCAACCCAATGCTATTATTTAACCTTAGAATAAGGGCACCTCTGTATAATGTTTGGCCCTAGGGTGTCATTTAGTTGGTAGGTATATACCTACCTCAATGTTACAGAGGTTTGAAGCCACCAAGACGATTGGAAGAACGTAGTAGGGATCAGGTACAGTCAGATCCTGAAACCAAAGGCAGCCCTCAGTAGCCAGAGCTGTTTCAACTGTTTCAAGAGATGGGTGACCAGGAAACACACCCGCCATGTTTCTCAGAGCGAAAGAGAGGGTGATCCAGAGTGGCAGCTGGACCCACGGCAGTAGAGCCACACGATAGGGACTGCAACCTTCCTGAGCATAGAGATCCCGTGCCACTTCCTTAGCCTTGAAAAAAACACGACTTCACGAAAAGTTTTAGGGATGGAAAATTTTACCGCTTTCTTTAGCCTTCGGTTGGCTTCCTCGACGGGGAGATTTGCACGGCGACATTTCACGATTATGTTGTGCTTGACGGCCTCTTGGTATTCCTTTAGAGTTGGTAGCAACAGCTCCATCTTTGCAATGGTTCTGTTCTGGTGGACAGCTAGCGGCAGAGTTAGAACAAGTCGGAGAATGATGGTGGATGAAATGACTACGCCCCACCAGGGTAGGTGGGAGAAAGTGTGGACTGCCTTGAAAGAAGTCTCTGTGGCGTGAATGATGGGGTAAAATACACTGTCAGTGGAGAGGGAGCGAGAGGAGAAAGATAGTGGCAGTTTTTTGTTGCTGCCTGCATAATTTTGGTGGAAGCTCCAGTTCATCAATGGCGAAACGGAGAGCGATGATAATGAACGATCTCCAACCATTGCAAGAAGCCTCAACTTAGCTCCCGAAAGCCTCCAGAGCGTCGTATTTCTGCAGCAGAAGTGTGCCATCTTCTTGTTTTCGAGATGCGCATGCGCGAAGCTACGTGGGCGTGGCTTCGCTAATTTTCGCGGGCGCGCGAAACTTCGAAGCATCATCTTATGGCGGCGACAGATGACTGTGAAAAGAAGTGGCTGGCAAGTCGAAGGAAGCGAAATCGAGACATACGAGACTTTATCCCAGTGCACGGCAAGATTCTGAAGCCTTCACTCACATCGCTAACGGCCTACCGCGGAGAAAGAGACGGAAAGAGAAAGGAACAAGTCCCACTGGCTAAACTTCAGGAGGAGAAACTGAGGAACAATAAGGTCCCGGCCACCGCTTTCAGCACGGGTGTACGAAGAAAAGCACCGCTCAGAGAACTACACGATGACAACAGCTCTGATTCGGTCGATTTTTCATCAACCGCAACCTGGGAAGAAAACTGGCACACGAGAAAGCCGGTCGACAGAGAGAAATCCAGCCGGAAGGCGAGCGAGAGAGCGAGAGGCAAAGAGAACAGAGTTACAAATTCACCACGAAAGAAAACCGGTAGGAAGAATGCTCTATCTTTGAGTTCTAAGACGTCACCAGCTGTCAACCCTGGCTTCAGTCCATCTATACTCGGCACTGTACCGTCCACTCCTTCAAAGTCACCAGCTACTGCAACTACCCCCAGTCCCTCTCTACTCACAACAGTGCCCCATACTCCAGTTTTGAGTTCCAATAAGTCACCATCTATGGACCCTCAAACCCCGAGTCCCTCATTACTAACTACTGTTGCCTCTACTCCTCAAGTGTTGCATTCTAATAAGTCACCATCTATCGATCCTGCCCTCAGTCCATCTCTACTCAGAAGCAAACACACTGTTGCCTGTTCTCCTCCTCCATCTTCTTTCCCGCCAATTACCACGGAAACCCCGCCAATTACTATAGGAAAAACATCCCCCGGTGAACTATTTTCCCCGTCCGACGATGAAAAATCTTCCAAAAACGAAGAATTTGACTGTTCACTGTTGTCTCTTTCGCCGGAGACGAGAAGTCTCATAGCAGAATTGGAGGAATGTGAAAGATTGTGTGACAGATTACTGGCCTTGACTTAGCCTCTCACTTCCACCCTATATTGCTATATATATGCCCTATGCTGCTGATGTCAAAATATTTTATGGCACTGTGTGTGTATAAAAATAAAAATTTGAGAAGCTGAAAAGATAGTAGCTAATCGTGAGGCTAGCTGACTTTGCACTTGTTTTTATTGCCGCGATGTTTTTGTCTGCGTTTCTTTGATTTGATCGCCGCTTGTAGATCGCTCTCTGACTTACTCCCCAATGTCTTCTCTATTTTAATACGGCCCTCCTCCTCCTCCTCCTCCTCCTCCTCAGCCTCTTCTTCTTCTTCGTCATCCTGACTCGTTGATGAAGAGACAGAGATGCGTTCTTTTGTGAAGGTCACAGATTTTCCCTCGGGCTCGACTTTTATGAACACTCCCACAGAGCTGTTTGAGAGTTTTCTCGAGTTTTCGCTGGCAGTGTCGACCGTCAGTTGTGCATGCGGCGGTAGATCTATACCCATCTCGCGATAGTTCCCCTCTTCCTGTTCGAGAAAACTCGAGAGGCCCTGTGAGAGGGAGAAGGAGCCTCTGGAACCAAGGGAGAGCTTTGCGAGCCTCTCTCTCGTTATGGACGGGTGGGTCGGCCTCGGCGAGATTGATCTCTTTGGAGGTGTGGTCACTGAGGTCTTTCTGGGTCTCCGAATGCCTGGCAATCGCAGCAGTGAACTGCTGGTACTGTTGAGACTGGCCAGAGACGTATCGAGGGAGTGAATCGGCGACGGAGGATCGTGAATGACGCGTATGTTTCTGTACCGGACGAAAGACGGGAGGCGTTTCTGCCGCACGAAGGCATTCGACTCCACCTGCGCTTCCTCCCAGTCTGAGTCGGAGTCTTCCGTCTTGTTGTCCAGCCCCACGCGGATGGTCATGGCTTCGTTCAGCTCGTGTTCCTCGCCGGGCTCCACAAAGTACGTCTGTTGGAGCTCTGGGATGCCCTTGATGCGTATTTTGCCTCGATTCCAAAACACGTACGGATGTCCACACAATCTCCTGTGTGGAGGAAAGAGAGAGAGAGAGAGAGAGAGAGAGAGAGAGGTGTGAAATTTTTAGCTGACGCGCAATGTACATAGAAATCATTACTTGACATTAGAAAGAGGAAAGGATAGAAAAACTCATATGGAGAGGAGGAGGAGTGGCACTCACTAATGCAGTTCTGTTCACCAAGATGAGTTATGTGTAGGAGTTTGATACATTATACCGACTTCCAGACTACATTAAGACTGATAAACCAGAGTAGAGTGCGACGACTAGAATTTCTGTCGTATCCAATTTCGTACCTGACCCGCCGGTGGTTAATAGGCAATTAGAGGACTCTTACTTGTATGTCATCTGGCTGATGTGGATGCGGCCGGCTGCTCCGTGGCTCTCCATGCGACTGGCCGTGTTGACGGTGTCACCAAACAGACAGTAGCGGGGCATCTTTGTACCCACTACTCCGGCTACCACGTGACCAGTGTGGATCCCAATTCGAATCTGAGAGAGAGAGAGAGGGGGAGAGATTGAAAGCTTGTGGGTGGGAGAGTTAATCAGATGAACATTCTTGTGAAAGTTAGGTCATTCGAGTTACTCCCGAGGATATTCTATATGGGTTGTATTGCACTCTCCAGCTACATAGTCACGGATTAGGAATCTTTGCTCGTTAAAAAAAAACCCCGTCAAATGTTGAAATTTTAGGCCACCCTATTCTCCATAGTTACCACTGCCCACTCTAGCTTTAGTAAAGGCACTAAGGTTGCATTATTGGCCTGTTGTTTCCCATGCTTGCTCACTAACAGTTGTACAAAACATAGCCACTTTTGTCTCAAGTGACTGCCTTTGTTAAAGCATACCACTCCCAAATGTCTGGTTTACCAAATGATGCCAGTACATAATTTGATTACCCCACCCTTGTCCCATAGAGTGGCTCCACACACTGCAGTGTAAGTTCCCTGAGATTCACAACTTATTTGATAGTGAGACACACAAAAATGGCCGAACTAAGCATGAGGGTGATCACGTGAATGATTACATACATACATAGCATATGAATCATGAGTTCAGAGTATTATTATACTCACATGCAGCAATCATTACCTGAATGCTTTCGTTAGAATGGGGCGTGGTCACGAGAGCTGCAGCCCGCCTCATGTCGAACGCCATGTTGGTGACGGCCTCTGCATGTTGTTGACTGGTGTCTAGCAACCCAGCTGCCACCATGTACGCATCTCCTATTGTCTCAACCTAAAGAGAGGACATATAATATAGAAGGATAAGGAACCATAGAGATATCAAGACAGTGAGAGAGAGAACTAAAGTAAAATCTGAGTTTTTTAATGAGCAGACCACATATTGATGCATTATGCTCTATATCACATGTAGTGCAATGGTGATTTCAAACGACTACTAAAACACCATTAAAATCTCTGCTTGTGTGTGAGAGAGAGAGAGGGAGGGAGAGAGAGAGAGAGAGGAGTGAATGCGAACCTTGTAGACTTTGTGTCTGTCAATTGATCCATCAAACTGGGTGTAGAGTTCATTCAGCATGCTCACCACATCCATCGGGTTACATCTGTAGAGAGATGGCCAAACGAAAGATTTGTAAGAGTGTTTCCACTATATGCAGTGTCACGGTAACGAGAGTCACTGATGTATATTATATTATATACCTGTGGCAGATGGTCGTAAAATCCTTGATGTCGCTGAACAAGATGGTCACCATTTCCACCTCCTGTGCCACCACTTGATTACACCCGCCCCCGGTCGTTAACTCCATGGCAACGGAGGGCGGCAACATGGCGTGGAGCAGCGTATCGGCTCGCTGTTTCTCCTCTTGCACTCTCCTCTTCTCTATTTCCAGCTCTCGTTTCGTCACCTCCAACTGAAACGCTACGTTCACCTCTGCCTTGAAGTGATGACTCATCAGAATCAGCTCCCTGGTGACGTCGTGTACCGGAAGATCTGTCAGGTACAGTCCCTTCAGTTGCAGGTCTTCGACCGTTTCGATCCGCGGCGAACCGATAAACAATATGGGGCAGGAATCAGAGTTTATTACGGGGACCATTTGCCCGCGAAACTGAAGAGCTTTCTTGTCGAGGTCCTCCGGAGATGGTTTTAGAACGAGGATAAACGGATTGTGTATGCTTCTGCGAATCGCTTGGTAGTTGAATGTTCCAATGGGGCGCATGAGATTAAAATGGTCGGTCAGTTTTTCCTCTTTCGCGATTGCGTTTGGAAGAAGGCGAGATATTGACGCCCCCATGTAGTGGATGGTGAGTGTTTGGTCGAAAATAATGTGGAAAGGAAAACAGATTTGGAATAGGCTTTTCGTGACGGGCCAACCGTGGTCCATCCCCATGGCCGAATCGGTTCGCGAAGCTGCGAGAGACAGTTTGGAAGTGGAGGTGGTGAGAGTGGGGAGGAGGGAGGGAGGGAGGATGAGAGAAGAGTGACTGCTACCGCGACGGAGTAAAGAGGCGACCGCTTCGTCGCTGTTGGAGAGAGGTATTATGCGACGAGGGATGGGGGAGCCGAGAGGCGATGAGGAGATGCAGGGAGAAGGCCGCCGAGGAGCCATGGGTGTAATCTCAGTGTCTCCCGCGTCGCATTCTTCTTCCCCCGCATCGTTGTCAACCTCCTCCTTCTCCTCTTCCTCCTGAACGTCCGACAGGGCCGGGCAGAGCCGCGACAGATCGGCAATTACGCCGGGGGTTAATCCCACGGGGAAAGTGTGCCCGCCAGATCTCTCTCGTAGGATTTGGCCGGTGCTCTGCGAGCGTTCCTCTTTACCCCGAGACAGTGTGAGCTGGGGAGGGATGAGAAGAGGAGAATCTGGAGACAGGTTAGGTACTGGGTCGTTGAACGAAGTTCTCGACGAAGGGAGAGAGATTATCTCCGGGACTACACTGTTTCCTCTTAATCCTGCGTGTGAGGCGAAAATGACAGCACTTTCAGTTTTAAAAAAAACATTAGGCACGCAAAAACAAACGACATACTTCCAATAGCTCCACAATCCTTCCTTCCCTCCACCATCTCAATTGCCAGCTTATAGTGGTACGGCAGTGGTGAGCTCTCCGCAACTTCCTCATCTTCAAGGTGAATCTCGACCACCAGTTTGTAGAACTCTTTGGCTATCATTCTCACCATCCCTATGACCATTGGGTAGAGCCCCCTGCGAGTGGAGTAGTAGTGAAGAAGTAGTCCGTTTTGTGTCGTCTCTGCCCTGCGATGGAAAGTTAACGAGAGACTGTTATCATGTTGAGAGGCAAGACTGGGTTTAACCCTGTGTCTACTACTATGATATTTAACTCTGTACCTACTATGGATATTTAACTCTGTAGCTACTGAATGTTAAACTATGTGCATACAATGGAAATTCTCGAGTTAGTGTTGACTATCCCACAGTATATTGGTGTATACAACACTGGTTTAACCCTGTGTCTACTACTATAATATTTAACTCTGTAGCTACTGAATATTAACATACAATGGAAATTCTTAAGTTACAAATTGGTGTTGACTATCCCACAGTATAATTATTGGTGTATACAACACACAGCCTATGTATATACCTGAAAGACAGGGGTTTCATCTTGGGATAGGCGAGAGTGAGGTGGTCGTGTAGAGTGTCGAGATTCAGGAGAAATCCCTCGAGTGTGTGGCCGAGGCACGAAACCACTTTGTAGTGGCCCGAGTGCTTGATATTGCGGAAGAACTGCTCCCCACACAGTTCAAGAATTGGCTCCTCTTCAACTCCTTAGGACGAGGAAAAGCGGAGAAAAGAAGAGAAAAATTCATGGTTGGAGAGGTGGGATGTTGAAAAAACAATGTGCCAATGGCACTAGAAGCAATGTCAGATGATTGTACTTGAACGACCGTCAATGAATAAGCCCCACCCCACACGCTACGTCAGCTCAACATGAGCTCCGTAGGACAGTTGGAATGCCGTGAATACAATTAGCGACGACACGCCTACGGTACTTGAAAAGGCCCCTGGGTGACCACCGGTGTGTATACTTCGAAACACGGACTTTCTCTGTGTGCCCATGAATATCATTAGTGATGCAAGAGGCTCCATCGGTTCATGATCACATGCGGAACGCAAATACATAACACTACATGTACACCTACAACCCTGCATATCTTGTACAAATCCCACATGTATACATCATAACTACATGCATTGAACGAGATTGATACGTGAAAATACAAGTAAACACAGGAATGTACATCATGTATACATTGATATTACAGGGAAACATGTATACATTGTTTATTCCTTGTTCCTTATCAGATGAGAATTTAGCTCAACATCCAGGCATTTATATACTTACCCCTGCCTTCCAGCTAGCTAATACCTTGATGGACGAACAAATTGCCATACCAAGGCTTGCCAATTTAGCCATTTATTGAGGGTGTGTCTTACAAGCATAATGATAATATTATGTGAATTGTAACTCGTTAATTTTAATATTACCTAGAACGTCTGCTGTTGTTGAAAGAAGAGTCGTCATTTGCTCTTCGCTGTACAGCTGCTTTGCCACGACTTCTCCCTCCATTGCCATCATCTCACTCCTTTCACTGTGCACAGGTGTGTGAGTGTGTGTGTGTGTGTGCATGCGCGAGGAGTTAGGGAGGTTAATGCGAACCTAATGTCATAAATTCCTATTTGGAGTGCACACTTTCATTATGTATGCACATTGTAGTATGCATGTAATAGAAGTATATACACTTTGTTATTGGCTGGCTAGTATCTCAAGTGTCGGGTGTATAATACGATAGGAATTGGAGGTATACTGTGTTAATACTTACCACACACACTCATACACTAACACACACACACACATCACGTACAGTCATACGTACCAAATCTCTTTCCAGTAGTGTGGTCCATATTCTCCTATGACAGTCTCCCTCAGAATGTTGAACAGCAGTCCGTACTACATTAATAGAGTAAAACATGCAACGAGCCCAAACAGACGTGTAGCTCATGTAGAAATCTTGTGGATACGACATCTGTTTCCAAGTGAACGTGCAAACAAGCAACAAAACTGTTTTTTAGCACATGTGCATCTTTGGTGTTCATTATGCCCGTGTTGTACCATTGTCTATTACCGTAATGTATGCAGTATGTACTCCATAGATGAGGTCCTCATTTTTGTGAAATGGACCTCCTATCAGATTATATAAGCGAGGAGAGTAGAACAGCTAGAATACGTATGCCAAATGTATTTTCTCTCCAACTGATGTGTGTAAGCAGTAACTCACAACTGTAAAAGAATGCTTTGGTGCTTTACCTATCTGTATTGGTTTTGTATGCAGGTAGTGGAGAGTTTAGCTTAGCAGCCGTAGACAACCAATAATAGTCAGGCTTACCATACTGTTGTTGCAGCTTTTGGTCCGTGTCTTTGGCACCTACATAATATATACACGAAGCAAATAGAGCGAAAGATAGTCCTATAGCGTGCTCATTGTTTCATAGCAAACCAGAGTTTACTACGAAATTAATGCGTAAATAGGCTTCGTACATGCTGGGACATGCTAAAATGGAACCTTTATTGTATCAACCCCCCTGCAACATTTCGGCTAATGAGAATTTCAAAGGCTTACCGAAATTGTTACGGACGTACAGTCCGCGAAGAAATCGCTAGATATCAAGGGCTCAGTCAGCGAGAGTTGGTAGGTACTTCCATATATACTGTGCGTAGCCACAGCTAGAGCTACGGCACTGTCGCCGAGCCAGCGGCGGACAGCATTCTACGACGACTGTGCAGCTTGTTACGCGTGCGCTTATAGGTACGCGATAATTGATTCGTGGGCGTGGCTCTAGAGAGGGCGCACCTACGCGAAGTTGGCACGGTCATGTCAGAAGGACAAGGTGGGTATGGTGATGTGTTAGTGGAGGCTTTCTAGATCCGGTAGAATGGCCGAGAAGAAAGCTGAAGAGAGTAGCGACTCGGAAGACTACCTGAGTGCCGACGAAGGCCTGGGAAACAGCCGAGGGAGCGAGAACCGACCCAAACTGGACAGGTTCGTTACGTACCGCCGCCTTTCTCTCTCTAGTAACGTGCCCACCGAGCGCACGGGGCGTACGGTACAACATACGAGTGTGTGACGTTACTTAGTCCTCGTTTAGTGCGTTTTATCACTAGTGTGCATCCGCTAGAACAGATCGTTGATTTTCATGTCATTCTATATAATGCCCACCTCGCTTTTTCTAGTGAACTGGAAAAGACCAACGAGAGTAGAGATTCAGGTGACTCGAGGGGACACCAAGGAAATGGCGAGGTGGAAAACAGAGGGGAAAGAGGAGAGGAGGAAGAAACAAGAGATTGTGACAGAGGGCAAACGGTTGAAGAACAAACATCGGCTGAAGTTGACGTGGAAACAAAGACTGGGGGACAGAGCAGTGATAGTGTAACTCACGAGGCAACGGTTGAATCAAGGGATTGTGAGAAGAGTGGGACAACTGGTGGAGAGAATGCTGAACTGAAGGAAGGAGTGGAGAGGAGGGAAGGAGAGGGGGAAGGAGGTGAAGGGGAGAGAAAAGAAGGAGAGGAGGAGGAGGAGACAAGAAGGGAGGAAAAGGTAATTGTAGAGGGGGAGACAACAGAGGATGTGAAAGAGAAGGAAGTGGTGGCCAAGGAGGAGGAGGAGAAGCCGCCTATCCCTCCACCCCGACGAAAGAGAAAGAAAAAACTACAGAAAAACCCTTCACTTGAAGACTTTGAGGTATATTTAGATGATAAATTAGTAACACATGTGAACGATAATAACCACATCTTTAGGAGTAAAACCCTAGACTAGTTGTATTGACTTTGATCATCTTTAATATATCTCATAGCGAGCAACTAACACTAAATTTACAGAAATCGTTGGTTGACCTGAGAACACGCTCGATGACTGTTGGTACTTGTGACATGACGAGAGAGAGGCTTGCCACATTGCCGCACGTCACCTCCCTCTCTTCCTCCCCCTCCCACCCGTCCTCCTCCTCACCCCCTTCTTCTTCTTCCACCGCAACCAGCACCACGACCACTGCAGCTGAAACACCAGACGTAAAGTCACCGTGAGCTACTCTACATCTCTATTATTAGTAACAACTGTGTAATATTTAAGCCAGTACACAAGGGCTAAATTTAGAAGATGTTACTAAAAAAAGGATGCTTAGTTGCATTTCCCCTGGGTTCTATCTTTTAGTTCCAACATTTCTACATTTTTAGCCACTACGTACTGCCACATACCCCTTCAAAGATCCTATTTCGTAGCGTGCTTGTGTAGGATAGATGCATGGTGGGCTATTGTGTCTGATTGCAGGGACCGACCTGATAGTGGGGGGGTCAGGGGAGCCGAAATTTCACCACCCTCTCCTCGAGCAGCGAAATCTCGCCCGCCGTCCCACGAGACCTACCCCAGGAGGCATCCGGGGGTTAAAAACGCCCCGTCGATCTCGATCGAGCCGGATACGAATCTGGAGCTGACGGAGGAAATGGTTCACGGTCAGAATAAAGTGATGACTCGTGACACTCCGCTGGCCAAGGCATATGGCTCAGACAGACATGAGGCCGAGGTCAGCATTACCCCAATTGACTGGACATTTCTCTCTCTGTCCATAGACCATGATACGTACGTGATGCAGCTTCAGTTCAAAAGAGTATTGCATGCCACAAGTATGGTGTATTTATCGTCCTCTGATCTGGATGGGTGCACTGAAATTTCATGCTAATTATCCCACCTCCCTTTCCTTGTCTGGCTTGATGATATTCATAGATCATATTTGACTCTGACGATGAGAGTGAGGGGGAGGGGGTCTACGGGAGCCAAGAGCTACCGGTACCGACGGACCACAGCGACTACGGACCAGATACCGAGACCGCGACAGAACCAGGTGAGGTCGGAGAGGAGAGAGAGAGAGAAGAGAGAGAGAGAGAGAGAAGAGAGAGAGAGGTGGGAGAGGGAGGAATGGAGGAAAAGAGACTGGGGGTGTGAGAAAAGCTTTCTTGTTATTGAGCATGTGTACTCAACTTGTGTATACAAACACAATGTCTAATTATATCTTGTCGGTTATGATGTACACGTGTATTGAATAACTGAGGTCTCTAGTGAGTTGAAGGTCTTTACTTTGTCGCTGATACCACCCGAAACGAAAACATTCTTGTTTTGAATGCTTGTGACGTAATGTGATGCGTGTTTTGGGTATAATATGTTTGTATGCCGCTGTGTACAGGTGAGGGTTCGGAGGTGGTGAGAGGAGGAGGTAAGGGTGTGAGGGAGGGAGGGTGTGAGGGAGAGAAACAGCGCAAGGAGAAGACACCAGTGGGGGAAGAGGAGGAAGAGGAGGAAGAGGAGGGAGAGAGGGCACGCTCTCCTTCTGATAATGTTAGTTCTCTCTGTATTTCCATCAACTTGTATTGGTGTCAGTATAGATACTCTGATATTATGTTCAGTAAAGTGCCTACTATTCACATTTCCCTCTTTTCCTCTAAACATCCATACAACATAGTACTTAGCACTTGCTGCCAACTCAATGCTTTTTTAACCATTAACTCTTTTTTCTCGTTGCAGCAAATTTTGCAGATGACGATAGTAAAGAACTTGGATACGGGCGATTCGTTCCCTCTGAGTGTCGTGGACGAGAAGATTCCACTGAGGAATCCCCTCAATCAACATCTCTACAGACGAACGGCCGCCGCCATGTACGTAACAACACGTACTGATGTCAGGGGTACTCGGATTTTATCGAGGGAAAAAACTTTAGCCAAACCGTCCATGAGGATTTCTGGAACCGTGCACAAGAATTTGCAACCTTGTTTTAGTACTAAACTTGCGAAAGTTTATTTTTGTCTTCTTTGGTAGTCGCCGGGTTAAATTATGTCACGATTACAGGGAGAGCCATGGAGACGAGGGGTCTGAGGAGGAGGGGCATCACCGCCGGCGACCACAGATACGGTGGGTCAACGTCAAACCACACCCATTGGCCACACCCACTTGTTAACTAAACCATTTTTTCGTTGTTCAGAAAGAAATTGAGGCACTTTTGGGGCAAGAAAAGAACAAGTAAGTGATGTGTATGTAATGCATATACAAGCGCAGGTGCAAAATTTTGTTAATAGGCGATGATGGTAGAAAAATGTGTACTCTGAACCCAACTGAGTGTTCTTTTCCAACATACCTGTGAAAACTGTGAAAACAAATTGCTCGGTTTTAAAATTAGTCTTTTTTACTGCTAAGTGTTGTTTCTGTTTCAGAGGGACACGGAGAGGGCGGCATGGGAGGAAGGGGGAGGGAGGGAGGAGAAGCCATGTCTAGGAGTAACGTCACCGCAGCACAGGAACACGACACAACTATCAAGGTTCTGAGATTAGCCTTTTTTTTGGCGAGTGAACACAAAATTTCAGCTGTTTTATGTACTAACTCGTTTACATACGGTAGCTATCACTTCTGAAAATAGCCAATTTGGCAATGTGTGGAATAGTAAGTAATGACCCTCTCAAAGTGTTCGGCCAAAACGCTTCAAAACAACTTGTGAGGAATAGAAGATGGCACTGATCCAACAACATTCATAAGACGGTTCCCATGTGAATGATTTACCTATACATTAGCACATTATAATACCTTATTTTACAAAGAAGAAGTAGCCTTTTTACTGTGGTGATATGCTTTGTTCGTACACTGCAGTACAAACCATCGTCACATCACAAAGGGCCCTATGAATTCGACAGAGTGAGATTAAGACAAGATTTGACGGGACCGCACCTGGTTAGTAAACTATTGACAAACCTGTGATAGAGGCCCAGGAAACCCACTAGTACATTACTGAGCATCATTATACGTATAAACGACACTTTCAAGGAGTTCCTTGTTCAGTGTGTGTATTAAGTGATGTGACTTGTATAGGGAATAATTATAAGGGAATTCTTTCACTGTGCTATTGTTCTGTTCTATCTTTAGTAACATTTCTAAAGTTAGCCCGATTTATACTGCCACATTGTTTTTAACGCGTGCCTATTATAATAATGCTGCAGGGAGCTGTTTGGGTAATGGAGTTCTCTATATGTGGGCGACTGCTGGTAAGACACTGATATTGATATTGTGACATGTACATATGTAAGCTGTGTACATGTATTATGTATGTAGAGTACGTGTATATGTATGTAACGCAATAGCTGTGAGACATGGGAGCATGCTCAGAGAGTTTGGTTGGCATCTGCTCTTCTTTTTTCTTCTCACACTGCAGGCGGTCGCCGGGCAAGACAGCATAGTGGTAAGACAGGGTGTTAATATATTGTACACACGTGACCTGTATATTATGCCCTTTGTCTAACATATATACTCCTGTGCATCTGGTACATAAACATTTCAGCATAATTATATAAGTTGTGAAAGCGTTTATCTGCTGAACATGACTATACAGGAAGCTCCGCCTACCCCTAATATCAGTCGCTTTAAAATTCTAAATTCTAATTATCGTCCTCTTCTTCTAGAGGGTGTGGGTGCTAAGAACAGCCGCACAGTTCTTCCACGAACTACAAGCCAAATACCAGCGTTTCGGTGAGCGGGATTTGAATTTGAAATCCGACAGACACGGATCCACACCAATTTTTATGCGCATGATGTGCAGGAGTTCACTCTAGTGGAGAAAGTTTGGCTGAGAAGGCAAGTATGGCCAGTACCACTAGTTCAGAGGTAAGGGAGATCACATGACACTCACGTGACTGTCACATGCAAGGAATGTGGTGTAGGAAGATGATGCAAATTCGACGAAGGGTCCGTTTTTAGAGCAACCAATATGTATGTACCATGGACACTCTGCTGACGTACTGGACTTGTCATGGTCTAAGGTAGGAGTGTGTGTGTGATGTGCAGTAGGCTGTATTGTTGTACTGTTGTGTTAGTATTTTGTGTGAGGTACTGTCACTTGGTTTGTTTCACAGAATTTCTTTCTGCTTTCGTCTTCGATGGACAAGACAGTTAGGTAGGAAAGTACAACAGTACCGTGTTTTGTCCAGCATAGGGAACTAATTTTCTATTCTCTCTCTCTCTCTCTTCCTCTCTCTCTCTCTCTCTCTCTCTCTCTCCACTGCCACAGATTATGGCACATATCAAGAAAAGAATGCTTGTGCTGCTTCCAACATGTTGACTTTGTCACTGCCATTGCGTTCCACCCTCGAGTGAGTAGGATGGTCACATGATGGTCACATGATTAGCACATCACTGGCCAGACTAGCCATTTACTTGATGTCATTATGATCCTATTGTGTGAGAATGCATACATAGTACACATGTAGAGTAGCATAATGGTACCTTACAATAGAGAGTGCTGAGCTGCGTACATCTACTTTACATTGTGATGTAACTACGTATTGTTCTAAAGTTGTGCGTTTTGTTTTCTTTTGCCCTGCTTCCCCCCTCTCCCCTCCCTTGTTGTCTCTTTTCCCTCTCCTCTCTCTTTCTCCTCTCTTTTATTCCCTTCACCCACTCTTCTCTCCTCCCTCTCTTGAATTGAACAAAGGATGATAGATATTTCCTAAGTGGTTCGTTGGATGGCAAACTGAGACTCTGGAACATTCCAGACAAGAGAGTTGCCCTCTGGAACGAGATAGAGGGAGTAGGTGGGTCACATGACGTCACATGACTATCATGTGACTCATTCTATTAATTCTGCAGGGTCTCATCTAATAACGGCGGCTAATTTCTGCATGAATGGGAAATTGGCTGTCGCTGGTACTTATGATGGTCGCTGTATATTCTATGAGACAGAGGTTAGCATAATAAGTATGCCGTTAAAATCAGTGGTCAATTGAAAAATCATTAGCTCGGAGTGAATTTTGTAAACTTCATATCTTTCTGCAGCATTTGAAGTACCACACTCAGATACATGTCAAGTCTAGGCATGGGAAGAACAGAGGTCGAAAGGTCAGCGGGATTGAGCCTCTTCCGGGAGAAGAAAAGGTATACGTGTAGGTCACATGACTGTCAGCTGACTGTCACATGACCACAGATCCTGGTGACGACGAATGACTCGCGACTGAGGCTGTACAATCTCAAGGACCACTCCCTCTCCTGCAAGTACAAAGGGGGTCTCAACACAAGCAGCCAAATCAGAGCAACGTTCAGGTCCAGTAAAAATACACATCCTCAAAATTTGCATCCTAAATTTTTCATCTCAATTTTTTCCTGCAGTCGTGATGGTCTGAGTATAGTATGCGGTTCAGAGGACCACTTTATATACGTGTGGAAGACGCATCACGACGTGAACAAGTTATCATCAGTTCGCAGAGATAGAAACGAATTTTACGAAAGTTTCACAAGTAAGACTTGTGTTTCACAACGAACACTTATTAAAACCCTTTCTGGTGATTGCTTTTTAACCCTCAGCTCACCACGCTCCGGTAACGGCAGCAGTCTTTGCCCCCGTCCCGGGGATAACTGTGGATCAAGGACTGAAAGAAGTAGGACAAATGATAATTGCAGCAGACTATCAGGGCGGAATCAAAGTCTATGTCAATTCTGAAAATTTGTGATAATAAATTTGTGCCTGTGTAATAAAATTTGTGGAATTGTGTGTGTGTCTGTGATGAAAAATATTTGGGTAAATGTCGGTGTTAGCGATCTCTAATAATCGCCCAGTCCACGTGACAGGAACGTGACGTCGACTCATTTCGTCACATGATCCCAGCTCCCCTCGAGAAAGAAGGGCTGTTTTGCTGACCTGAAACGCTCGTTTGCGCCCGTGTAGACCGTCCTTATCACCCCTCTACGCCTGCAAGGCACCCGAGAGTTTTTCGCAGGAGTGCCTGATCCAGATGGCGGCGTTTCGGTTGACCGTGCTAGCGGCTCTTGCCTGCTTTTCCCTGCTGTCAGTGTCACGTAAGTTTGATCGTCTTCTGGCGCGGTTTGCGACCGGGTCAGCTTACAGAGATGTGAAATAGCGTGGGGTAGTTGGATTGCCCATGGCGATCGTACAGATCTCCCCCAACTCAATAAGGGGCGGGCGTTGTAACCGCTACACCTGTAAACCAGGGCTCAAGTTTATTCTCTTCATTTATTGTGTCACGGGGATACCTTACGTTGTAGAAGTTCTGGCAACACCATAGGCAATCCAACTACCCAAGTGTTGTAGAGGCTCTGAAGTTGAAGCCTTGTATGTATGTATGTATATGTGTGTGTGTGCAGGTTTTGCAGCTGCTCAGGGGGACCCCAATCCCAATATCACCACCACCTCCCTTAGTGTTTCGCCAGTCCCGACTACACCAACTACTTCTGTCATGTCGACTACTGCCGCCATGTCGACTACTGCCGCCATGTCGACTACTGTCCCCCCCA
Source organism: Geodia barretti (assembly GCA_030341885.1). NCBI lineage: Eukaryota > Metazoa > Porifera > Demospongiae > Tetractinellida > Geodiidae > Geodia > Geodia barretti. Next base: position 17,797 of record CASHTH010000737.1, on the reverse strand, counting down.
TAGTGACGACGACCATTGCTCCCACCCCTACCCCTACTGTTACCTCCTCTTCCCCCTCTCCCACCACCACCACCACCTCTACACCCACACCCACACCCACATCCACACCGACCCCGCCAGCTCATTCCTATTACATCTTAAACGCGACCACTCATCGTGTCTGCGTTCTGGTGATTGCCAATGTGCAGCTGACGTTAAGCTACACCAATACGTCGTCGAACAAGGTATAATACTTGTTAAAATGGGTAACAGTAAATGCAGTGCCTTTTCATCGTGTGATACATTATTCGAGTTAGTTTTGACTTTCGGAGGCGGGAGGGGGGCATATTATATATTGAGAGGGCAAATGTCCCCGATAGCACACCATAGGTAAAGGTGTACGGAGAGAGTATATACCGTGTGGTTTAGGGTGTGGACGTGGATGAATGTACTCAAAGTATTGCTTATTCCATTTTTAGCACACCATTGTGTTTTATTGTGATGGGAGCAGTTCCAGGTTTGTATCATTGCGGCCACTCCTATGTGTGTTCTTTGCAGAGTGTTTCCAAAGATTTGGCCGTCACTGGTAACTTGAATGCCACCGTGGACCACACAAACAGCCACTGTAATGAAAACTCCAGCACACTCCTTGTTCTTACGTTCCAAGCTGATCCCGATTACAACCATAGCCTCACCTTTCAATTTAACGAGGTCAGTTTCATTTCGCTGTCCATGAAATGTTGTTATATCCTTTTATCTGAACAACTCAGGCGAAGGACGGTTATGAGCTTACGTCAGTTTTAACCTACTTGAACTTCAGCGATTCAACTTTGTTTCCGGGATACAACACTTCTTTCACAGGTACAATACAATACCCAGAGTTTCTAATTGTCATGATCTACCTGTTGTGCTGTTTTTCCTGTTATAGATAGCGTAACTGGAAATACAAGCAGTATATTTAGCGTCGGCCAAGGGAAATCGTACAAGTGCGATTCCTCCAAGACCTACAGCATGGAACAAGTTCCGCAGGATGCAGTTAAGAATTTGAATGTGAAGATCTCCGGTTTGCAGGCACAGGCTTTCGATTTCAACAACAAGAAGGACCGGTTTGACAAAAGTAAGCCAAGCTCTCTCTCTCTCTCTCTCTCTGGTTTTGCACACATTTGTGATGATATCGTTTCGTGCAGGTATTTCCTGTACTAAGGACCAGAAGACGTCAAAGATCGTTCCCATAGCTGTCGGGGCAGCTCTTGCTGGTCTTGTGGTGGTCGTCCTTATTGCCTACCTCATTGGGCGGTTCCGTAGCCGCAAGCAGAACTCGTACGAAGCTCTATCTTAGTGTTGTTTTTCGGAAAACGTGCATAATATTATCTTCACACATGATGTAAATTATGCCTTACGCTCTCATTGGTATGGTGTATGTATTGGCCTAGTGTTAAAAATACTGATTTACAATTTTTGGTTTTTGTGTGTACGTGTGTGTGTGTGTGTAAGACAAGCAATATTTCTTGCATCTTCGGAATACCGGCGGTGAGCGTCAATTAGAACGAGTGCGCTTCAATTGGGGTGTGCTCGTGCAGTCACATGATATAGCGGTCGCAGGTCTGGTAGGAGTGCGTGTGTTGATCGTGCGCAAGGAGACAGTGGTGAGCTAGGCGGCGTACGCAGAGTGGAGGAATACGACGGATATGAGGAGACCTGAAGACTCCGTACTCCTGATTATAGTCGTTGGACTGATCATCGGTAAGAAAAACACCCTGTTGCGCTAGATTTCCCTCACCCGTTGTTTTATCGTAAAGCCGTTGCGTTTGCCGAAGAGCCAAAGGTCAACGAACCCAGTATCACTACCACATGGATATCTGAATCGACCATTGCAAGTGTCCATCCCACGTCAAGTATTACTCCGACGTCAAGCAGCTCAACTACTTCGACAGAGACACGAACATCGACGCACATAGTCCCGACCGTAACGACTAGTTCTACACCCAGCCCTACACCCACTCATAATGGCGTGTTCTATAATGTACCGGACAATGAAGACCGGAATCGGAGTTGCATCCTTTTCTCTGCCGAAATGATACAAGTGACGCTCAACTATGTCACCATAAATGGCACGGTGAGCTAAAGGGCCGAAAAACTAAATTCTAATGTGTGTAGAAAACACTGCCATTGATGTTGCATCTCCCAAAAGCTCCATAGTTTCGTGCGTTCTTGTGTGAGCATTTACTCAGACACGGTGCATAATACAAAAGAAGGGAGTTTTGTCGCGATGTGAAAACAACATGTATTAGTCTATAATATTGTGGTGTTTATTATTCAGATCCAACCGAAGGTTTTCAATTTGTATAACTCAAGTATGGAACTGAACCTTAACGAGAGTCACTGCACCAAAGATGATCGTGGCTGGGCATATCTGACAATCGACTGGCGGACGACGCCCACATCGTCAGCCACCCAAAGCCTCACGTTTTACTTTGCCAGAGTAAGCGAAAGAAAGTTAGAGAAAGAGAGAGATCGAGTGTGTGTGTGTGTGTGCAGCATGTGGTAGAGATTACTTCTTTGTGAAAATAAGATTTGGCTCTCACTGCACACAATCTGTACTGCAGCAAGAGTACACCTGGAAGTTGGGCATCATCAAGCTGGTCCTCAATACCACCGACAACGATTTTCCAAACATCAAAAGTCTCGGTAAGTATGTGCACTCACACTTTCTCTGCCTTCACTGCAACTCTCCACACACACACACACACTCACTTATGCCCACTCTCAGCTGAGTTTCACTTTCAGTACGAGAAGGTGGTCTTTGAAAACGAGTACGAGAGATCGTACAAGTGTGACAAATCCCAGCGGTTCGGGTTGGAAAACACGGATGCAAGTGTGACTGTCATCAATGTGACTACCGTTGCGCTGATGCCTGTCTGGAGAATACAGGCTTTTGAGTTTAGGAAGGAAAATGAGTTTGGGAATGGTAAGTTTTCACTCTTGTCAGCTTTCTCGCTACCTCTTATTTGCTCCCCTCACTCTCTCCTCTTTCTCTCTCTTTTGCAGCACGCATATGTCCTCAGAGTATTGCCAAGAACATAAAGCTCCCAGCTATTGTAGGAGGTGTCCTCTTTCTCTTTCTGTCCGCCGTGGTTGTTGTCTACATCATCAGCCGATTCCGAAGACGAAAACTCGCATCTTATGCAGCTCTAAAATAGAAAAAACCTTAGTTCGTTATTGCGTATTGCCTCTTTTGTGTGCTTGTTATGTCATTTCCCCGTGAGTCACGTGCGCGGGACTAACCTTTGACCCATGACGTATAAAAGCGACATTCCCAGAGTTGGGGGCATTATTTGGAGTTAAAGTAAAGCGAGCCGAAAATGGTCCAGTTAGGAAGGTTAGCGAAGGCGACGGTGCTATCAGTAGCCGCACTGCTAGTATGGCGCTATTACCTTACCTGGGACACGTCAGACGGAGGCGTCGACTTATTACAACGACTGGAGGACGAAAGGAAAGCTTGTCTCTGGAGAAAAGGGCTGGAGAGCAGTCGCGTTCTCGGAGACGGACACACGTTTTCGACGTTGAACTGTCCCGTGGGGCAGGAGGCGCACCCGAGCCACCTCTGCACGGCGCACCTCGTCTACCTCAACCACACGGAGAAGGCCTTCGTTGCTAGAACGCCAGCCGCTTCTACTACCAGGTATAATAATTATACTACAAGCAGCGGCTATGTTCGTAGTAACCTGAGCAGAGCAGCGGTATTCAAGTGTGTGTTGTCTCATGGTCGGTGATGCTTGGTAGTTTTAGTCTGAGCCAATGCCGTTGTACCTCATGGGGGAGGGAGGGGGGGACTACATAAACTTGTTCTAGGGTCCCATGTTTGCCTAAATTATAAGAGTGTATATACAATGTACAAAAACTACCTCTCTTCTGTTTCAGAGCCAACTTGGAGCTTGCTCCGTTCCACTGGCCAGTGAAGGCTACCTCCCACTTTCTCCCTCCCTGCACCGAATACTTTGACGAGGCCTTTGTCTTTGCCCTCGACTTATCGACCTCCCCGGACGACCGCTACTACAGACTGCACACCACCACTTTTATCCCTCTCTACTCGCTCATGATGTGGCGAAGACATTTTGGCCCCGTTGCCCCACCTGGGTACAGGGTCTTACTCATGCCAGCTGCAGAAAAATTCGCAGTCAAGGCAAGCCCGGAAACAATTTTTATGGGTGGGTTAAAAATTGTGTAAATTTTTTTACAGGAGGTGGACTGGGAGAGTGAGGCTTTTTCAGGTCACTACAAGCAAAGACTGAGCTACCAGTTGCTGGAGGTATGCTTCTCTCTGCAGTAATATTTAGAGCTACATGCTGGGGCCACAAAGAACGAAGCGTTTTTTTCTGATGTTGTAGGCATTTGCAGGTGGGATGGACATGCTACCTTTGGTCCATAGCTCGCTGAAAAAAGGAAGTACGACTTGCACAAGGATAGCTCATTTTGGGGTTAGTTCACCTAGACATAATTATTAGCAATCTCCCTAACCCTCTTTTCCGGGGAAAGACATGTTGTCTGGTTTGGTAGAGTACCATGTACTCTAATGTGGGGTGATAAAAACACTGATTGTTGCCATAGAGCTATCACTGCGGGCTAAAGATTTACACAGCCCTGCACTCTATTACAGATGCACAATACACGAAGACTAGTCCTAGAATAGGAGACCTCACTATAAAAAGAGTGACACTCTCTGGTATCAAAATTACATAGATAGCAACATGGTAAGGGCCAGGGCTCTAAGACTGATTCAGTGACGTAACATCACTTTTTTTATTGATGGAGAATACGAGTTTTATGAATTTTCTTGCAAATTCTAGTTTGCCATTCTTGTGTGGCCCAGCTTCACGACTATATACGTTCGTCTCATAACTAGTCCTGACCCAATTTTTGCTTGATTTATTCTCCCTATAGGTGGGTGTGGTCAATATAACAGACCCCGCCCTCCTCCGTGGGTTCTCGGTGTTTATGCGAGCTCGACTGGGTCTCCCCTACCCCATCCCGGTCCCCACGGAGCCGGCCGTCTGCCTCGTCCGTCGCTCCGGCAACAGACGGATCCTCAACGAAGAGGAGGTGGTGGCTGCCCTGTCAAAGTTTGTTCATGTGGAGGTGGTCCAGTTTGATGCTCTCTCGTATCGCGAGCAGGTGAGTCAACACACACACACACACACACACACACACACACAGTGGATGCAGTTTCTAATACTCTAAAAGGTCTACCCACACCATATGAATTTTTCTCTTCCAGACCATTTCTCCCCACTCTCTTTTCCTCTTTTCACATAGGTGGCTCAAATGCAGCAGTTTACAATCCTTGTCGGTTTCCACGGCGCAGAGCTGCTGAATGCTCTCTACATGCCACCAGAGTCTGTCACCATCCAACTGGTACCGTACCGGGCTCGCAGTCTCCCGCTCGCCCCGTACGCAGAGCTCCTTCGAGCCACCGGGCCTTACCTGGAATGGCAGAACGGGAATGAGCGACTGAGTCGACCAAACGACGTCGGAGATCGTGATAACAACTTGGCCGATACACTGCTGGACGTTGATCAAATCGGTGATTTAGTCGAATCAGCGCTAAAACTGGGAGTCAACGCTAGGCTTGTGAGCTTCAGCCGTAGAGACGGAGCATAGTGAGATCATTATTACGTCACCACTTTAGGGTTGCTATTTTTTATTTATTTTTAACCTTCACCCACTCGAATCACAGGAACATGATCACCTTACATTATATATCACCGATCAACGATTACAACACTGTTTACAACAACAATTTATTGCAGTAAAATGCACGGTTAGTGCTGGCATGAATATTGGTGGCAGAAATGGTCAGTATTGGTCTCAGAATGGTTACGACTGGTATCTACTGGGGTGGTAGCACTGTGGTCTCCAATGGTACTGGAGTGGTCCCCATTGGTACTGTGGTGGTCGCCATTGGTAGAAGAGTGGTCCTCACGAGGGGGTAGGGGTGGTGAGCCAGGTTCGACGTGGTCGACTGGTTCAGGCGAGACTGCTCTTTGCTTCTTATTGTGGAAGAATTCACTCTGAAAGAGTGAGAAATATTAAAGAAAGAGTTGCACTCCAAAAGGAGAAGAGAAAATCGAACAGTTGTGAATCTGCTAAAATTACCAAAATTTAGTTCAAGCTCACAATTCTCCCATCGCGGCCAAAGACTCCCACGAATCCACTGATCAAGTCTCTGGATTTTCCCTTCAGCGAACTCACCCCTTCTCTTATCTGCACCTCCTTCTCCTGTGACAGTCACATGACAATCACATGACCCACAGTGGTATTTACTCACTGACCTTCATGAACCCTAGGTTCATGTCTTTTGCCGTGTATCCCCGGGAGAGATTCTGACGGACAAACGTGTCGTAGTGGCGAACTATTCGGGAGATGATGCCAGAAGTGGACACGCCCTCTGTCCGCTGTGTCGCCACAAACATCCCCTTTTCCTTCAGGGGCTTGTAGATGTCCTCGCAACCGTTGGCCGAGTACGGGAGATCGTCATGGGCCACAAAATCAATCTGGGGGAAAACCACAAGGGGTGATATCATCTATAAACCTATGTATACTACATCTGCCACACTGACAGTGCACGTACAGTTACGTACAAGTAAATGGAACACTGTGTTCTTAGTTCCAGGGCCAAGCGTTGAAGTATTCTCTGTGTAATGTAGGTTGGGGTCATCTTACAGCAGAGTGATCAATTTTACTTGGCCACTGGAATTAAAGCTTTCTCACACTAAATCATCGGTCTCATTTGCTCGTGCGAAAGTCCCAGTCTCATTTCAGACCTGGTGTTCCTCCATGAATTCCGGCGTAATTTCCCAGGGGCACCCCTCCACGACCTCGTCGACATAGCGACAGTGTTTGACAGCGTCGTATCTCTCGCGTTCTGCCATAACTGTCTTCCCCTTTAGTCTCTGTGTGTCCACATCATTTGTAACTGCATCCAAACAACAATCAATACCCTTTATTGCAAGTGTGTGTGTAGTCACTGGTAGCAAAGGGTGCCCCATACCTCCGACAATGAGATAGGCATTGGGAAAGGCGTTCTTTGCCTGCATGAGGACACGAGCGTGCCCGTTGTGAAACAGGTCAAACACACCGTCTGCATACACCCTCACCGGCTCTGCGAAATCCAAAATGTTATGGGTGGATAAAAACATGGAGGTTTCGCACAGGCAAAGCATGCAGTAAGTTCTCGGTGAGCCCGGGCTCTAATTTACCTCTCGTCCCTTGCTTGGCTTCTTCGTAGGTTATGCATCTCCGCTTCCCCTTGGAGCTCGTTGTAGGGGGTGTGGCCTCACTGCTACAAGGGGCGGGGTTTCGAAGTGCAATTTCCTGTCGACGGAAACTTCCAGTACCGATTGCGTCCCCATTAGTCCAATGACTCTCCTTCCTTATCTGGAAGAATGCATTATCTCAATCATGACGCTATGAATGGCAACAGTGATGATGAATAACCCCCTTAATTGCTTTATATAATCAGCTGATTCTTGAATAGTGCACACCTAGCAATACTGGTTAGTTTGGTACATCTAGAGAAGCTACCTCAGAGAATTACTGCATTAGACGCCCTTTCACCCAGTCAACTTCACATAGTTTAGCTAGCTAGCTCACTTTTACAGAGAAGTTTACATTATACATAGCGAACTTCATGTAGCCTACCTTTACTGGTGGAAGCAGCTGTTCTTCTCTGCTAACTTCTGACTCTCCCTCCTTCTCCTCCTGGCTCTCGCCCCGCATTTCTCTCAGCCTCTTTCTCGTTGTCATTCTCTACTCAGTCCGCGACTCAGTCTCTCGGTGAGTGTCGTATTTTTCTCGGCTCGCAAAAATTTCACACCTATGACGACCTTTGAGCTCCACTATAAATTACTACGGCCCGCCCTCTCTCCGTATATAAATGGGCTTCTTGAAAAGCTACCTGAGTCTACCGCGCTACCAGAGAGTTTTGATCGGTTTTGTGGGAGTAGGTATCGGCTGGTACGGGCCCTATTTGATGGACAGTCTGTTTCTGAGCAACGGCGCTTCTTCAGCTCACGTGACCGACTCACCGGCGGCGGATCCTAAGCCACCAGAAAGAAACTGAAGCCCAGAAATCCAAATATCCAAAATATCTCACCATTGTATTGTAAGGCTGCAAATTTAGACATAGAGTAAACATATAATGAGAGAGAAAGCTCAACCGCCTCGCCCCGCCCACCGAGCCCTGTCTTGGACGGGAGTGATGTTGGGGATCGCCCTCGTCACCTCTCTCGCCTGGTACTTTTTCTGGGTCGTCATGGCAGCCATCGAGCTCGACATCAAACACATAGTCAACTGGTACTTTTTCGCTCGGTTCAACCTCACCACAGTCCCCCGTACCTACGAAGGACTTCAGAGGGTGGGCTACTGGATGCCCCTACTCGTTTTCGTAATCTTCCTTCTCTCCTGTGTCGTGTGCCCCTGTCGTACTCATCTGGGGAAAGTCCCTCCTGTAAGCATTACATCACATGCATAAATGCACCATCTTAATCCTCGAATGCATTACATCACTATCACAATTACTTGTAGCATTTTTCACCGTTGAATTTTCTTTTTCTGAAGGTAATTTACACAGCAGTGGTATTGCACAACATCCTTATGTTCATCTACATGCTCGTGGCCGGAGGAAAAATGATAAACTTTTTCAACCTGGTCCTCCCGATCCAAATTGTCTTTCAAGTCCACAACGTGTGGTGGGTTGCGTTACTGGCCCCCACGATCCTCGTCCTCATCTCGTACGGAGTAACGATGGGGTTTCGCTCCCCGCCCCCTCGTTCCCTTTCAGATCCGGCTCTGTCGCTCGGAGCCCAACCCTGGCCCTGCCGCTGCACCCTGAAACCCTCGGTGCTCTGTCTATTTCTAATTGTAGCCCTCCACCTCTCCATCCCGTACCTCATCCAGTGGTCTGAGAGGGTTGGCTGTGCTCCGTGCCAGGGGAAGCTACCCAAGAAGCCGGGACTAATAGCCCACAGAGGGTGTGGTTTCGTGTACCCCGAGAACACAATTCTCTCTTTCGTCCATTCTAGTCAGATTCCTGGCATGGTCGGTCTCGAAACTGACGTTCAGGTAAAATTACATCTTTCTCAAAAATTATTTACTATCGATCTTAAAAATGTGTACTATAGATCTTTAAAGTTTGAAAGTACGTATTCTTCAAAGCAAACCCCAGAATGGAGTAAACAGACAAAACAGCACGTTTCTATAAAAATGTCAATTTTCATCTCCGCTATTTTTACGTCATTTGTAGGTGAGTTACGATGGAGTTCCGTTTCTACTGCACGACCCCCACACCATACGCACCACTGACGTGAAGACCAAGTGTCCCGAGGTGGATCCTCTGGCCAACGCAACTTGGCTCAACTACACCTCAGGCAAATGCCCCCTGGAGGAGCTCAATGTGGGGGCGTGGTTTATTAACGAGGTGAATATTCACCAACGACGTTTCAACATATTGTCTCAAACTTCTGTAATTCGTTTCCTATGAATGTAATGTACAGTTGAACCCCTCTCTATAAAGGACACACTGGGACCTTGAAAATTGTCGTTTATCCAATTATGTGGAGGCGGAGTAAATTGAGAGGTGTCCCCTTCTTTTCTAGAATGTCCATTAGAGGTTCCACTGTAGCAATATGTGAGTATAGTCTCTACTTTCTGTAGCAGAGTGAAGGTGACTCAAAACTACCCCAAGAATTTGCCAAGGAGCTGATGCCCACCCTGAATGACTATCTCCAAGTGGCCAAAGAGCACGGGATGACCATCATTTTCGACCTTCGCGAACCCAACACGGCTCACCCTTACCACGACAGCTACGTAAACACTACACTAAAGACTGTGCTGTCTTCTGGGATCAGCCTCTCTAAGGTAAAAGGGTTCTGGCATGAGACTGGATGTGGTCATGTTCCAAAACATGATGTTTTAGAGAATAATATATATACTGCTGGGACAAGTGTAATTAAATCAATTGATGCTTATGATCATTTGCAAGTGTTGGCTAAAGAAAGTATCATCGTGCCTACTGTCTAGAAAGAAAACCAGAATGTTATTTAAATGACCGCATTCAAATGTCTCATTGAAGTCGCTAGAGTAGTGGTGGAACTTTAACGATATTCATGGCTGCTGCCCCGCCCCCTTCTCCCAGGTGTGGTGGCTAACTCCGCAGCGAAGGGACTGGGTAGTGACCAAGCACCCCGACCTCGTTCAAGTCACAAAGACTGAAGACACACCATTTGAGCAGTTTCAGGAACAGAAGATTAAGGTTGTCAATGACGACTGGGGAACTCCGCTGGAGAAACTGAGGTAACAGCACGAAATTTTTTAAATAGGAGAAACTTTTGTTAGGGAGCTGTCTGGGAGAGTTTTTTGCATGGTTTTTTGTTCGTTGGTTTGTGAAGTGGGACAAGGAATGTTTCCTCCGAATATGTGTATATATTATAATATGCCTGTTGAAAAGTGTGCGGTTATCAAATTTCTCTGACCAGTTCTCACTTTCTTCTATTCCTCTTTCCCCCTTTATCCCTTCCCTCACCCTGTGTGTACCCTGTCTCCCTCTCCCCTCGTCCTCTCCTTGCTCAGGAAGTACCAAGCTGCAAATCTGTCCATCAATCTGTTCTTTGTGGACAGCAGGTTTGCCTTCAGCTACGCCTGGTGCGTGGGGGCTCAGTCGGTCACCACCAACAACTGCGAGGAGTTGGCTAGCATGGCAGAGAACAAGTTTTACCAGGTGACTGTACACTGAACTGTGCCATAGTAAAATAGGAGCTTTTTCTTTACTTAGTGTGTGAGCTTTTCCATATCACACCCTCTTGTACTAGCCACGCCCTCTTGTACTTGCCACGCCCTCTTGAACTGAGCACTCTTACGAATTTCGTGCACTTTACCACGCATTGACACCTGTAATGCAATGTGGGGGGTAAGGGGGCGGGGTTACTCTACTTTAGTGCCCTTTTCCATAAGTGGAGCAATTGCTTGAAAGTGGATTCTCTATACGACAAGTGAACATTCGGTATTATGTATGGTTGTTCTTTTCCCTCATGTCCAGGTGTGCTACAGTTTGAGAGAAGCAGTGAACACTCGTCTGTGGCCGCTAACAATCACTTTCCTCATGTGCTCAGTCTCTTGCATGTAAGCGGAAAACTGTCGCATGTCTCGATTCAAGAACCCCGAACCACCATGGCAATCTGTCCTGGGTGGTGATGTGTATAATTATCTAGCCCTGGCACTGTGATTGTACATTGATGAAAGATTGACATTGTGTTTGCTTTTGTTTCCCGAGTTATAAAGTGCTTCTGCTCTCCGCAGGACTTGCTTCGAATGTATGCAAAAGATGAAGTGGAAAAAGCAGAATTTGACATAGTTTTCTGTCATCTGTGTTCACTTATCATAGACTATACGTTGTCTGTCCACAAATATAGAATTTTCAAATTTTAGTTGTATATATTACAATGTATTATATATACAGAGCAAAATGTAATGGAAAGACTTATCACTATATGGTGAAAAAAAAACAAAAATGTTGCAAAAGTGAATTACGGTAATGAAAGTGAATAGGGTGGAGTCAAAAGTTTTTTTCAAAAGTGTTCTTTGTTGCTGTCAACGGTGATGACTGGTTGCGATGCTGAATTCTGGAAGTTGAAGGAAGTGTTCGCGATCGAGGCTACGGTTGGATTGTTGGATTGCACTCCAGCATAAATGGAGTAGGAGAGGGGGTAGGGGAGGGGAGGAGGGAGGAGGGCGTAAGGGGGAGGCTGATAGAGCCGCTGGTAGGGCGTCAGAAACGGGGGGAGAAGTGAGGATGAGGAGAGAGGATGGGAATTCAGTGAGGTCGTAGGTGGAGTTTCCTGGGTGGGTGTGGTCTTTGAACATGGCGAGGACGACGGTTGGAGGGGAGGGAGGTAGCGAGACGAGTCGGAACTCGGGAGGGCACCTCGATAGAGAGCTGAGTTGCTGCTGGGTTCAGGGAGGACCTGGCCCCACTTGCGGGCCTTGGCTCTTCGGTTCTGGAACCACACCTGAAACAACAAATCAGTCGAGTAATAATCCAATGAAACAGCAAATAATATGTGAATGCATTACGAACGAATCTAGTTTACTCTGTTTTGGTTTCACATTATGCCTACATAGTTAACAGTAAAGTTGTGCGTTGTGTGTGTGTGTGTGTGTGTGTGTAAGACGCAAACCTGGATCTTGGGGATGGGGATGCGTGCCTCGCTGCTGATTATTTTCAGAAGTTGACTGTCGGGGTAGGCGGACTTTCTGAAGTGTCGCTCCATTGCTTGCAGCTGCTCTCTGGTGTACGCAGTGCGTACTCGCTTCTTCTTTGGCTGCTCTTCTTCCTCCTCCTCTTCTACTTTACGGTAGAGAGAGAAAGTAAATGATGGATTGTGACATAGGGAAAAGAAAAACTTACCAGGTTCTTCTCGTTGGTCAGATGAGGCAGAACTAGGCTCTGCTGGAGGGTCGTTAGTGGAAGTGGTTCCCGTGGGTTTGTCCCCCTGGGGGCTCTGGGACTCTCCGCCTAAGGCTGCGCGCGCAGTGCAACTTCTTCGGCGGGAAGGATTCGAACGGAACACGTCGTCTTCAGCTTCTCCTTCCACGGTGCTGGGCGGCTGGTACACATCCTCGACTTCGCTGGAGACCCTACCTCGCTTGGCCCCCCTCTTCCTCTTCCTGCCTCTCTTGCTCGGAGGTCGTTTCTCGGTAGTCGACGTTTCTTTCTCTCCTTCGCAAGAGGTAAGGTCGTCCGTGGACTGCGTGTAGAGAAACGGGGGTTCCTGGTCGGCATTCGGGCTGTACGAGACGGCTGGGGCCGGAGGAAGCATCTGTCTTATCGTTCCGTGTCTATACTTCACAGTCACGCCGCTAGAAGACGAGCTTTCGCTACTCGAGTCTCCATCGCTCGCTGTACGACTGACCGGAGCGTTGCTACCTCGCTCCTCGGAGGAGCCCTGTCCCAGAATGTCCACCATAGAGAACGTTGTAAACTGTCGAGCCATCTTCAGGAGGTATCGCTTGTCGGACGGTGTGTCTTAGAGCTTCTCAGGTTTCTAGGACCAACTGTAACGTAGCGCGCCCTCTGCCCGTTTTTGACCCAGAGCCTGTTCTTTGTTCAGGGCGGTGCGACTAGAGGTAAAGACGCCGCTCTTCGCACTCCAGGCCGTGTTAGAACTCTAGTGCGGTCGGCGGGAGCCCGAGTTGCAACGCCAGGTGCTAGCGCTAATGAAGCCATTACCTTTTGATCAGCCCCTTTGAGCTCCGTCTCTGAATCAACCCGCGAGAATGAGCAACTTTATTGAACGGAATTATCAGCTTTCCTTTGTACTTGTGTTCCCCAACGAAGCAAGCTATAGCTACTGCTTATTACGCTGCTAGCTCGACAACAACTCTTACTACAATATACCTAGATAGCTTATTATCGTCCATTATACCCTAAAATTCAACGATATTGTTTTCAAGTGTAAACCTAATCTTGTAAACATTCTGTACAGAATCACATACAACAATAAATATCACAATACAAGTAAAAAGCTTAGTTACCTAGTCTTTTCAGTTTTCCTTTTTTTCCCACTTATCACTTGTCGAATTACGTGTAATTTTTTTACATTTTTTGACTAATTAACAGTGATAACGAGGATAATTATTGGTGAAGTTGGGGGCTTTATTTGGAGCTAGATGAGGTCAGCGACGTTCATGGGCATCTCGTCCACCTGGGTATTGTAAAATTGCTCTATGTCTTTCAGGGCACGCTCGTCGTCCCTAGTGATGAAGTTGATGGCCACTCCCTTTCGGCCAAAACGTCCACCACGACCGATCCTTTAATGTAGGAAGGAAAAATTTCTCCCTCTCTCACATTTAACCCTTTCTCCCTTCTCCTCCATATATGCAATCCCTTATCAAAAACCCCGCTCACCGATGAATGTAATTTTCCCTATTAGCTGGAAGGTCGTAGTTGATGACAAGTGACACTTGCTGCACGTCAATACCTCGAGCCTAGACACGTGCATGAGCAATGAGAGGTCATGTGACTGTCATGTGACTCACGAGAAGGTCCGTACTGATGAGAACACGGGAGGACCCGGAGCGGAACTCTCTCATGATAATCTCCCTGTCTTTCTGGTCCATGTCTCCATGCTTCAGGGAGAGAATAATAAAGAGAGTGTCAAAATTAAACCTCCAAGTAAGTGACATCTCTAAATATAGGACAATTTTGATGTCTTTAAGGTGTCCCTTATTCAGAGGTTTTACGGAGTAGGTGACACCTCTGAATAAGAGACACTTTCAATGTCCCCAAGGTGTCCTTTATTCAGAGGTTCCACCGTAAATGGCGCACCATTGAAGAGACGGTGAAATCTCGGGAATGCATCTTCTCTGTCAGCCAGTCCACCTTGCGTCGCGTGTTGACAAAGATGACGGCCTGCGTGATTGTCAGAGTCTCGTACAGGTCACATAGAGTGTCCAACTTCCACTCCTGCGAATGGGCATCATAGGGAATGTAGCAGTACGTAATGGCTGAACCAACCACTCACCTCCTTCTCCACTTGAATGTAGAACTGTTTGATTCCCTCCAGAGTCAGCTCCTCTTTCTTGACAAGGATTCGAATCGGGTCCCTCATGAACCTTTTCGTCCCTCGCTCTGAAGTCAGACTATGTAGATGCCTATTTCTACCGTGGGATGCTCACACTCCGCCACAGACAGATTGGCAAAACGCTTTATCGCTATAGCCAAATTTTAGAGGATTTCAGGCAGGTGGCTGAAATCCAACCCAGAAACCGTGAAGCGAACTATCAGCTCGGAGTCATTTATCTTGAAATAGATCGGCAGCGCCTTGCCAAAGATGTTTTTGAAAATATGCTCTCTTACGCGCCAAAATATAGGGGCATCCACTTGCATCTGGGGCAGATTGCGGAATGGGAACAGGCGTGGAAGCAGGCAATTCAACATTATCAAGCGGAGGCTGCGCTTCTTCAACAACCCCTTGAAGAAGGGGACAACATTGCCATCAAGACATATCAACGCCTCGGCAATCTTTACTATGCCCACGCTTTAGATTACAACGCCGCGAAAGAGACTCTGGAAATGGCACTCGCTTTGGACGACACTCACGTGCCGACACTGCTCAACTACGCCAACAACCTCTTCAGTATGGATCTACTCGGCGCAGCGACGGAACAGTTTGAACGGGTGATACAACTGGAACCCGGCAACTTGACAGCAAACTACAACCTCGCGCTCATGTATGAATATAGGGAGAAGCGTGAACAGGCGAGAGCGCAATGGCAACGTTTCCTTGAACTCAATCCACCCGAACAGTGGCGGATTGAAGCGGAGGAACACCTGAGTCAGTAGTTTTCTTGGACTTTTTTTAAACACGGCTAACTGCCGATAGCAAGCCAACAACGGCGGTGTGCGAATCTTATACCCAGAATGTCAATGAACCAGCCTTGTGATTTCACACCTTGTGCAAAGATTAAAAACCTGCAGGCAACGCTTCAGACTGCACTTATCGGGTGCCAAATCGAGCACTATTCACAGGTCGCCTCTACTAACGACATCGCTATTGCGCGTGGCAAAGCAGGTGCAGCAGAGGGAACACTCATCATTGCGGAGCACCAGACCGCTGGGCGAGGCAGATATGGTAGGAACTGGGAAGCACCGTCGGGGAAATGTCTCCTTGTGTCTGTTGTTCTTAAACATCGGCTCCTTCGCGATCAGGTTACACTCCCTAATCTCGTCGGTGCCATTGCAATAGCTGAAGCGATTCGCACGACGCACGGACTTGAGGCGCGGATTAAAATGCCTAACGATGTCCGGATCGCAAAGAAGAAGGTCGCCGGAGTCCTAACAGAACTCGCCTATGACCAAGAATATCAACCTTTTTTCGTCTTGGGTTTCGGGGTGAATGTCAATAACGTCTTGGAGGATTTTCCGCCTGAATTGCGTGGAATCGCAACCTCCGTGCGTATGGCGTGTGCGCTCTCGGAAGGTCAAAACACTGAGGTCTGTCGTATCTCGCTATTATGTGATATACTCTGTCATCTTGAGGATACCTACCTGCAACTGAAAGCAGGTGAAACAGATTTAATTACGAACCAATTTGAGGTCTTGCGGGAAAATGAAGGTAGTCATTAGTGCTTGTCTCCTCGGAGTTCGCTGCCGATACGACGGCGGCGATAGCCGAAACCAAACAGCGATAAAGCAAGAGAAAAGACGTCAACTTATTCCTGTCTGTCCAGAGGAATCGGGCGGTTTACCAACGCCGCGTCCCCCCGCAGAAATCGTTGGCGGCGATGGCAATGATGTTCTGGATGGCACAGCAAAGGTTATGACTGACGACGGTACAGATGTAACGGAAGCATTTTTGAAGGGTGCCCATCACGCTTTGGAGGTTGCTCAATCAAACGGCGCGACACACGTAATTCTGAAAGCAAGAAGTCCGTCTTGTGGCTGTGGCGACATCTATGATGGCACGTTTTCAGGGACCCTCACGTCTGGTGACGGCGTAACCACTGCCCTTCTGAAACGACACGGTATTACCGTTACCACCCTGTAACGCCCACAGATAACATTTAGCGAAAACATCCACTGCCCAGATTAATAGTTTAAGAGATATCGAACCTGTTCACCAATGTCAGGGCTCCGCATCAACGACTCACCGACAAGCATCGCCTGCACACCTGCTTCCTGTAACCGCATCACGTCTTCATGCGAGTAGATACCGCTTTCACTCACCACAATCTTATCTGCTGGAATAGCTTCACGCAACCGAAACGTTGTGGCAATGTCCGTGTGAAATGTGCGCAGATCTCGGTTATTAATGCCGATAATTTGTGCATCAACATCTAACGCGATGGCTAATTCTTCTTGTGTGTGTACCTCCACCAAACACGCCAGTGACAACGACTCTGCAACATCCATGAATGTCCGTAGTTGTGCCGCTGTCAATGCCGCCACAATCAGTAAGATAGCATCTGCCCCCGCGACGCGAGCTTGGTAGATATGATACGGATCAATTGTGAAATCTTTTCGGAGGAGCGGTACATCAACGACTTCTCGGATTGCGCGCAGGTAGGCGAGTTCGCCTGCGAAAAAATGTTTGTCTGTCAGCACAGAGATCGCAGCAGCACCATTTTCGACGTAGGTTTCGGCAATTGACACCGGCTCGAAATCCTCGCGGATAATGCCTTTACTGGGTGATTTTTTCTTCACCTCCGCGATAAGCTTAACGGTCCCGCTGCCTGCGATGGCGGACCGACTTTTGACAGCAAGTTTTGGCTTGCAAGCTGCGCCAAAATCCCGTGTCGGCGGGAGGTTCATAACCTCCGTTTCCAACTGCGTAAACGGCACCTGTGCTTGTTCGGCTACCAACTCTTTCCGTTTATGTGCGATGATCGTGTCTAATATCAATCCGTTTATCCCTCTCTCTGTAAAAGGTTACAGGTTAACTATTCGACATTGACTTGAGAGCCCTTAGTTTCGCCAACGCTCGCCTGAGTCAATAGATTCTGAAGCAAGTTCGATACCCGCATCGAGGCTATCCACTTTCCCGCTCGCAACAATCGCTGCACCAGCATTTAGCACAACAATGTCGCGTTTGGGTCCCTTCTCACCCTTCAGCATATTGACTATAATTTCAGCATTCTCCTCCGGCGCGCCACCCAGAAGTGCTTCAGGTTCTGCTCTCGGAATTCCGAGTGTTGTGGGATCAAGCGTATAGGTTTTAACGGTACCGTTTCGGAGTTCTGAGACGCGTGTGGTTGTTGTGGTTGT
>CASHTH010000735.1:0-71041 GCA_030341885.1 Geodia barretti | reverse complement strand
CCCTTTCATTTTGAAGAAATGATTTTTCCACTTGTATTGTTACAGTCACTCTGATGTTCATGGGTATGTTGTAGATAGGCTACCATAGACAAATTGTAACTGTTGAAAGTAGTAGCTAATGGGGCTGCTAGTGCCTGAAGCAGGGGCTAGATACCGCATTCACCTCATGTATTGTCTTCAACAAGGATGTAATTAGATTATTGCACATAGTTGTGGTTTCATGGGCAGCCTTTGGTAATCAGGCTACAACCTGGGGGGGACAAACAATGAAGGCCCATTTCAGCGCCCTGCAAGGCTCGCGTAACACCGCGCAGACTCTGGGAAGTTGCTCTTCGTGCAAATCAACAGCAAGCTAGCCAGTTGGAAATGTGCACACTTACTTACAGAAGGTACTGGAGGCTGAGAGTTCCTCTGCAGGTCTGCCAACTCACGCTGCATTGGACAACGCCCCTGCCTGGCGCATGCGCGAGGTCACGGATGCTGAGTAAGCAGCAAATGGCGTTGTTCAGTGTCGACCATGGAAGAGCTCCATGATCTACCGTAGTGACTAGCGGCAAGAAAGAAACGATCGCTTGATGTCCGTGCACACCTCCGGCGAAATTGGAGACCTTCAGTGAAAAAATCAGTGCTTGAACTGGTACTGGTAAGGAGATAGCGGGTTTAAAGAAGAAGAAGAAGAAGAAGAAGATGAAGAATATGATGACACGAAAATCGTGAAATCGCGTATGAGCGAATTCTCGCGTGGACGACTGAAGGTGCGTATGAGCTCTTGGGGGACATGTATAGGTAGATATGGGCCCGTAGACTATTGCTAGTATGTTTTGAAGGCCTAGGAAGTGATTCTCACCGAGTTTTTAGTCGTTTTGTACGCGGATCACGTGAGATTTCACCCGTGTCATCCCTATATAGAGAGTCTACCGACTCTCTAATACACACATCAATTTCATACCCTGGATGACGTAATACTGCATAATCACGCAAAGAAATTTGTGTTGCATTGTTTTCGCAGCGGAGTATTACGATTGAAAAATCATCATTTGAACTAAGTGAGCTGGTAATGGGATCAGACTATCAAATGTACACGGTCATAACATTATATGGTATATACTTGTGTTGTTGTGTAATGTTATGACCTAATTGTGTTGGTGGATTGGTCAGTCTATTTGTAATGTTTGTACACATCTTATTAAATGGTCAAAACCCCTCCCCTCTCTCTCTCCCTCTCTGCATCTCTCTTACGTATACAGTTGAACCAAAGCAAGGGACACTATGGAACAAACACTCTTGTCCCTTGTAGAGAGGTCGTCCATACCTCGGAGGTCAAATATTACACTAAAGTATTAGCATGTGGTTGTCATTTGTAGAGAGGTCGTCCCTATCTTGGAGGTCAAATAATACACTGAAGTATTAGCATGGGATTGGTAATGCATGCAAATTGAGTTTTCATTAGTATTACTATAAGTGTGGCTCCCCTTTGGTTAAACGATTACTGCATGGTTTTAAGGGCTCTGCTAGGGTGGCCACATTTTCATTAGTGATTATTGGAGATAATTACATGGAAACTCACATATCCCAGGTAGGGGTAAGAGCTCTCTGTGCAGATGCCCTCATTGTCCATGATGTATCTGTACGAATATAACATGTGTCCGCCATTGCAGCCTGCATTTCCGTAGCTCCAGCTGCAGTCAATTAACTGCTGCTCACTCAGGGATTTCCCCTTCCTCCCTGTCTTCTTGAAGAGCTGTCCCTCGACTGATCCGGCTGCACTGAAAGCCCACGAAGAGGCACAATAGCCCTGGCTCTTCACCTGAGTGGATAATGTCATTATATAAAGAGCCGTCAAAAAATTTCAAGGAAGAGTAATTTGCCGCAAAACTTTGTAATTGACCACCAAATTGTATAGTGAAATTTTTTTCTTTCTCTTTTTTTTGCTGTATGTCAGATGGAACAATAATGTGCCTTATATAGTGTGCATGCGCATATGTCACACGAAGGTACACTTTGCTTACACATTTACACACTATAATGCTGGATGTATTTTTTTACCTGTGTATACATAAGTAGTTCAAAGCATGTTGTTTACAGTCGCTTCAAATTATTATGTCTTGTTGACTTAGTTACAACATAAGGCTCCCTTAGGACAGTGAAAAATAGTTTTCCTGGTTTTCATAAGGCAATATTGTTGGTCTTACGGGAGAGACGAATCCTTTCTCTCTCCAGTCCAGAGAGTAAGGGTAGCTGACGGTCCCTGAGTGGACGTGTTCCTCAACCTCCATCTCCCCACCTCTCTCTCCCACCTCACTGGTTGTCATGGGTGTCAGGAATATCCTCTCAAATTCCTCGTTTGTCTAAACAGGAAATACCAGAGAAAACACTACTTCAGTGTTGTTATGCTACATGTGTGTTCAATGCTACTGTAGCATATGCTATTCAACATAATTATGCTATAATACATGTGTGTTCCAAATGCATGTCGATTTTCCAACCTACGCGATTGACCTGGGTTGTCAGGCTAAAGTACTATGTGCTTATGTCTAAGTATTGATCATGAAATTCTATCTTGTTTACAATTCCGTACTGTACTAAGCGATCTGAAGGATAACGAATAAAAATCAAGAAAGGAGGGAGGGAGAAGGAACAGTATTAACAGATGTATAATATCTGTTGTGTTGTTTAAGAAGTGAAGAGCTTACCAGATCAGCAAACATATTGAGTCCAAGTTGAAAGGTGTGGTTTCCACTGTTGTGCTCTTGGATGGCGTGATAGTTGTCCTCCCAGACCTTCCTCTTGGCCTCTTCCTGCACCGAGCTCTTGTAGACCCTCCCATGTCTCGTCTTCCATGTCTTCCACTCTGAGTCCAGCAGGAGTGAACACAGAGCAATGTGAACCAGAGAGATTAGGAGAGCAGCAGCACACAACGTCCTCCACATGGTTCAAAAAAGTCTCCTTGCCGAGTCAGAGACAGCCGTGTTGGTTCTGTAGTTGAGTTTGCTCCCTTTATATACCTCGACCTCTTTTGACCAGTCTGTATATACAAGTGTATAATTCTTTGAAGCTCCTAAGTGGATGAATGGAGAGTTTAAGTGGTCTCTTCTTTTTTAGCTAAGCAAGTTTCCCGAGTGACCGTTTTCGTGGGGATGTGTATGCATACAAGCTGGCAATGTTAGAGAGAAAGAGTGGCTGTGAGAGCTGTTGGGAGCAAACACACTAATGCATTCTGAGTGGTTTTTTTTTTCTAGATGGTTGTTGGTTAAACTCTGTTGTTGCCTGCATTGTACATCCCATTATGCCACTACCAGAAGTCATTAGAGCCAATTATATAGTGACTTTATAATGTGGTCAGCACCATAGTGTTAATGATACTAATTGAGGTTCATTTTTGTGACATTTTTTGCCCAAGGAAGCCCATTTTGGGACAGCATCTATCTGAGTTCCTAATCAGGGACTATGTGAGTTCCTAACCAGTCAGGGCCCACTATAGCCCACCATGAGTCCTATGGTTCAGTGATAAACGCAAGGGCTGCCTAACTTGGGAACCAGGGTTACTAATATACTGTACATACTGTACATGTTCTGATCAAATAAAGTACATGTACTGATCAAGCATAGTACATGTTCTGATCAGGTGCAGTACATGTTCTGATCAAGTATAGTACATGTTCTGATCAAGTATAGTACATGTACTGATCAAGCATAGTACATGTTCTGATCAGGTGCAGTACATGTTCTGATCAAGTATAGTACATGTTCTGATCAAGTATAGTACATGTACTGATCAAGCATAGTACATGTTCTGATCAGGTGCAGTACATGTTCTGATCAAGTATAGTACATGTTCTGATCAAGTATAGTACATGTACTGATCAAGCATAGTACATGTTCTGATCAGGTGCAGTACATGTTCTGATCAAGTATAGTACATGTTCTGATCAAGTATAGTACATGTACTGATCAAGCATAGTACATGTTCTGATCAGGTGCAGTACATGTTCTGATCAAGTATAGTACATGTTCTGATCAAGTATAGTACATGTACTGATCAAGCATAGTACATGTTCTGATCAGGTGCAGTACATGTTCTGATCAAGTATAGTACATGTTCTGATCAAGTATAGTACATGTACTGATCAAGCATAGTACATGTTCTGATCAGGTGCAGTACATGTTCTGATCAAGTATAGTACATGTTCTGATCAAGTATAGTACATGTTCTGATCAGGTGCAGTACATGTTCTGATCAAGTATAGTACATGTTCTGATCAGGTGCAGTACATGTTCTGATCAAGTATAGTACATGTTCTGATCAGGTGCAGTACATGTTCTGATCAGGTGCAGTACATGTTCTGATCAAGTATAGTACATGTTCTGATCAGGTGCAGTACATGTTCTGATCAGGTGCAGTACATGTTCTGATCAGGTGCAGTACATGTTCTGATCAGGTGCAGTACATGTTCTGATCAGGTGCAGTACATGTTCTGATCAAGTATAGTACATGTGCTGAGCAAGTATAGTACATGCATGTAACAATTATTTTGATGAGCTTGCGTAGCATTAACTTTAAAGAAGATGTTGTTTCATACCTTTCGGTCCGTAGACCTTCTTCAGTGGACTGCACAACTAAGATGGTTACAGAATTTAAAGGAAAAAAGGTGAAAAATTGGCTAAGGGCTGTGGCCAGAAAGGAGCAACAACAGTTTACGTGTTGGCAGCCTGAGTTGATGTTTCTGAGGTTGAGGTTATATGTGTGGCGTGTAATGCTGGCTTCCAGATGTCGCTCAGGTTGAGACCACAGTCCAGGTTCATAGTCAGTCTCTCTTGGCGGATCACAACCGCTTCCAGTACTCTTCTTTCCCACAGTCTGGACGAAAGCATTTTTACACTTGCTGACTCCCAATCAATAACATGATTAGTTGACCACACATGTACAGATATACCGCTGTTCTTATCCTGACGTTTGATGGCATATTTGTGCTCTGAAATCCTTTTATGTAGTGTTCGACCAGTTTCACCTATATAAACGTACTCACAGTCCTTGCATGGGATACAATAGACGACTCCTCTCTTCCTCTCTGTGGTAACTGGTGTTTTAACATGCACTAGAGACTGGCGTAATGTATTGGACGACTTGAATACCGGCTGAATGCTAGGATCAATAGAGTGGCACAGGTGTTCGGATTTTCTCAGCTACGCCACGAACATATGGAAGATACAGAATATTTTTCTGTTTTTTCTCATGTGTGTGTATCACATCTCTTTTACGATGGTTGGCTCTCATACTTTTTAGGATTCGTGGATAGTCATTTGCCACAAATACTTCCTCCAGGTGTTTCATTTCCCCGATATCTTCTTGACGGGTGACAAATTCTCTCCGCTCTCTGTTTTAGGCCTTTTAGTACCCTCCTCCGATGATGGTGAGAGTTGAAATTGATGTAGCGATTGGTATGCGTCTCCTTCCTGTGAACTGATGTATAGAGTTTGGAATGTGATCTCTTGGACTAGTACATCAAGGAATGGGATTTTTCTGTTTGCTTTCGTCCAGACTGTTGGAAAGAAGAGTACTGGAAGCGGTTGTGATCCGCCAAGAGAGACTGACTATGAACCTGGACTGTGGTCTCAACCTGAGCGACATCTGGGAGCCAGCATTACACGCCACACATATAACCTCAACCTCAGAAACAGTCAACTCAGGCTGTCAACACGTAAACTGTTGTTGCTCCTTTCTGGCCACAGCCCTTAGCCAATTTTTTCCTTTTTCCATCTTAGTTGTGCAGTTCACTGAAGAAGGTCTACGGACCGAAACGTACGAAACAACATCTTTTTTGAAGTTAATGCTACGCAAGCTCATCAAAATAATTGTTATTAGTATCGTAGCAATGAGTCTCTATAGAATTATAGTACATGTACTGATCAAGCATAGTACATGTACTGATCAAGTATAGTACATGTACTGATTAAGTAAAGTACATGTACTGATCAAGTATAGTACATGTACTGATCAAGTATAGTACATGTACTGATCAAGTATAGTACATGTACTGATCAAGTATAGTACATGTATATACTGATCACATGTTCTGTACATGTACTGATCAGGTACAAATGTTCTGTACAATACAAAACATTAGGTACAATGTGTTGTTACACGTACCTACTCTTGATTTACCCGACTCTGACTCAAGTCTCACATCTGATCATTATCCACATATCCACATATATAATATACTATTGGATAATGTAATGAGTTGAGTACAGATGCAATCTCACGTAACCCGGATTCCTTAACGCATGATCGACCCTGATACTCTAGCCCACCACCAACCCAGTGATTTTCTACACACAGGAAGTTGAGAATAGTGCATGCTGGTTCAATAGAGTACAGTAGAGCCTCATAATAACTATTATACACGATGAGAAAACCCTGCGGCGCGCCACTAGCTGCAATAGTAATGCGCATGCGCACAAATCTCGCCAGGGCCGCAACAAGATAACAAGCTAAATTTCCCTCAGATTAGACACAAAAACCCGCCGCTGTTTGCAATAAAATGCGGTTATACGTTATTGTGGTTGATGGCTGGTATTTAAAGCCAGCCCGTAGGTAGCAGACCTGCAGCGACGTCGAGATGAAGTTCCAAATCACAATTGTTTTTGCGGCGTTCGCAGTGTGCGCAACTGCGGAAGACCTGCAGAGTCGGGTGAAGCGCATGTACGGCGATCGTGCAGGATTTGCCGAACTGTGGAGTAGGCTCGGTGCAGAGCTAATGAGTAACCAGGACGGAGCAAATGCTAATGAAAAAGGTAACCGCTTGCGCGCGCAGCTGTGCTGCCTCCATCGATTGTTCTGTTGCAAAATTTGTTTTTGTGCCGCTTTCTCATTGTTTTGCGTGTAGCTATAGGATGTGTAATCTAATGCAAATGCCTGCTGTTGCTAAAGTTCGAAAATCAAGCTATTATTCTTTTGTGAGGTAACCCAACTGCGCGCGAAAGGCTCTATTACGTCACACTCCAACTGCATGCACACTGCGTTGCGTTCGCTGTGTTGTTTTCTGCAGGCTACGATCTAAACTCGCGATGTGCTGTGAACTTGGAACGTTTTTCTAGATTTGCCGTTTATCGTGTATATTATACGCGTACGTTGTACTTGGCGTAGATACGAGCAGCGCAGTTGCCTGGGCTCGAATAGTGTTCATATAGTTTCAGTGTCCTGTGTTACCGGTTTTTATGCAGCAAATTTCTCATTTGATTCTTGCAGCAATAATTTCTTTTCTGGAGGGAATGTTGCCTGCGGAGTCCAGTCGTGTTAACAATGACCTTGCAAGTGAAGAGTCTGAAGGTGAGGGCCGATCCACATGCATGTGCAGTTACTACGTGTTTTTGGACTTTCATGGAAGATAAGAAGTACAGACACGTTTTAATAACTAGGCAATAAAATTTTTAACATTATTCACTGAGCCTTATTGCCATCTAGCTAGCACCATTATTTTCTGTTAGCTATGTACCGACACATTCCTTTTTTGATGTGCACTAGCTAAATGTGTTTTCAATAATGCCGCTATATACACAGACACACCTATAAATGTGTCCATAAGAATTTATGTATAGTACTATAATATAGGCACTAATACTTTATACATGATTCTGTTTTTTTAAGGACCCATGGTGTCCAAAGGGTTTATATTGCAAGCAAAATGGGTTGTATAATAAGTAAAGCTGGAGGGGAGGGTTCCGCTTCAGTTTTTTAAACCTTACGAGGATGTTTTACATTTCAGAGTGTTACAGCCTGATGTCGGTAAGAGCCAAAACGGGTGATGGCATATATGATGGTCAGGGCGGCTCTGGGAACCCAAAGTTGGAGGTGCTACTAACAAACGGTCAAAAGTATCGTGCAACACTAACCGGCAATAAAAACAGAGGCTCGTACGTCGTTCGTGAGTTCGAAATAGGGCGAGATTTTCAATACGGGAGCAACTGCTGGACCCGATCCCAGATAGCAGGCGTGGCTTTGGTGGCAGGTGGTAATAATGGTTGGTTTGTAGTGTCTTTTGCAACCTATCTCGCAAACCCGGAAAAACCTCATGTGAAACTCACTTGTGACCCACATTTCAATAAATGGGTCGACGGCAATGATAGATACCCTTACGATGCCACATACATTAATCTCAACCTCTTTGAATCCATGCCTGCAGAACATCACTGCATAACTCGTGTCAAGATCGAGGTTCAAACTGCGACGAATTATTACTCTGGATTTGGATGGAAACCCCATCATATTCAGCTTGTCCTTAGAGACGGTGCGGTAATAGAAGGTGACCTCAAGGGCCCTGCAAAACGTGGGTCTCCTTACGCAAGGGAATTGAGCTTGGAGCACGATTTCTCTGCCTGGTGCCGCTGCGTGAAGAGATCCGATATAGAACATGTTAAACTAGTAGCCGGTAATAATGATGGATGGCTTATTTCGTCAATAAAAACACACTATTTTACTAAAGAAGTTGGGGCCTTCAAAGAGCTTACTAGCGATCTGAACTTTAACAAGTGGCTGGATGGGGACGAAAAATATGCTTACGATGCCACTCAGCATTTTCTGTCCCTGTCTCCTTTTATTGATACGCCGACTTGCGGCTACGGTGTCCCTGTGTGTGAATGTGCAGAAGGTGCTACGGCATGCATCTTTAATCTTGAAATTGATGAAATGATGACCTTTGCCAGCTACCAGAAGTTTGGTATCGGTGTGAACGAAGGGCTGTTTGTGCGAGGCAGGGAAGGTGTGATGTACTATGTTAATGCTACAGGAGAAGTGGTACCTCATCCAACGCATGCAACCAGAAAATGTGCGATAGACTACAATGAAAACGATTGCTCGGAGCCACAGCTTGTGGACGGGAAGACGTTTCGAATGGTCATCGGAGTAAATGGACAGGTCCCAGGACCAACTCTCATAGTTCACGATGGACAGAAGGTAACAATCCACGTCCATAACAATATGACTACCGAGGGCATATCCATCCACTGGCACGGGATGTATCAGATGGGGACACCGTGGATGGACGGTGTTGGTCAAGTCACACAGTGTCAGATCGGACCGTCCTCCAGTTTCTCCTATATGTACCTGGCTCGCCCTTCTGGAACATTCTGGTACCACTCGCACAGTGGTGCTCAGAGAACCGACGGCTTTTTCGGAGCTCTGATTGTGAAGGAGACCAAACAGCATCATAGCACGGTCAAAACGGAGCTCGCCAAGTTTGGGGTGCGAGATTATGAAGACTTCCCGACAAGCACACTCTAACGCTCATTGACTGGCACAAGGAGGCTGCATTGGACACTTTCACTCAAAGTGATGCCGGACTTGGTCTGTTTCCACAGCTGCCCATTGGGCAGCTCCCACCTCCCACAGCTACACCATACAGAATAACTCTTGGCTACGAAAGCGCTGCAGTTGGTCCATCACCGTTCTTCTCTGGACTCATCAACGGGAAGGGGAGACATGAAGACGTGCCTTACGCAGCGACAAGGCTGAGCGTCTTTACCGTTGAAGAGGGTCATAGGTACAGGTTCAGACTGGTAGGTGTTCAAGGAAGCTACGCCTATAGGTTCTCCATTGACGGACACAAAATGACAGTGGTCAGCACAGACGGTTTCTGGATCAAGCCACAGGAAAACGTGGACTACATCATCATACACACTGGCGAGAGATATGACTTCATCCTTGAGGCAAATGCACAGTTTGGTAACTACTGGATTCGAGCGGAGACATTGGAAATCATGCACCAAGGATCAGGTCCACCATACAAGTCGCTCGGACATGTAGCAGAAGGGATCCTGCAATACAAGAGACAAAATCAGGAAGCCCCCGTCATTAAGTCGACTGAATACGAAAGCATCAAGATGGACTCCCCGCAACGAGAATGCACCTATGCCGACAGGTGTAAAGCAGTCAACTGTCCGTTCAAGAATTTCCACGGAGCTTACTTCATTGATTGCATTAACGTGGATCAGTTCCAGATGCTATTACCCACACCACCTGAAGAATTGCCCGACTCAAACCCATGTACTGAAGAAGGCTGCAGGCACTTTATAAACTTTAACTTTGAAGGTCATTCGAGGAGAGCATCTGCAAACGGCCGCGGCTTCCTCCTCCCTCCAGCTCCACCCATGACACAAAACGAATCGTTCCACGAGCAAGCTTTCGAGTGTGACGTCAACGAAGAGTGTAATCCTCCGACACTCGCCTGCCTGTGCACTCACAGGATCACAATCCCCTACCAGAAAACTGTCCAACTCGTGTTCTCATCACTTGGTCTTTCAACGCCGTCCACCCCATACATTTGCACGGGCACACGTTTCACGTCGCAAAGATTGGATACCCAGAGTACGACCCTGCCACCGGGTTCATTAAGAAGGATAGTAATGGTGTGCCGGTACACAATTCGGACATTACCTGCGACGACAAGATAAGGTGCAGTCTACCAGGTTCAGAGTGCGATCCGTTAAAGTGTACAAAGCCACGGTGGACGAACCCAACCCATCCCCCCATCACTACTGTTCACGACCGCACCGTTCGCAAAGACACCGTCATGGTCCCGGCCGGTGGGTACGTCGCAATCAATTTCAAGTCCGACAACCCTGGACAGTGGTTCCTTCACTGCCATATCGAGGACCGCCAACTCCAGGGAATGGCACTCATTGTCAATGAAGCTCCGGAAGAACAGAAAAAGTTTATGATTCCAGATGAAATGAACAAATGCGGAGATTTCACGTTGACAATGGAGGAATATGAACATCTGCGAAGTATGCCTGGCCTCTATCCTGCACACCAGAGCAGTTATTTCTTATCCTCCACATTATGATCCTTATCAACGTTTTAGTGGATAAAAGTGAAGACAATTGGAATGGTACATGGTTTGACATTAGTGTTAGCTATACTGACACTAATTTGACAACTCATTTCACACATGGTTTGACATTAAAACTGATACTAATTGAGGAACTCTTTGTACATGTATAAGTAATTGTTTTGGAGTCAGTTATATATTCTTCATAAATCAGTGCGCATGCATATGAAGGGCTGCAGCACACATGAAAGCCATACCTCCTAGTTGGTTGAAGCTAGTTCAAGAAAGAGAAATAAGAAATACAATAATAATTTTTTGACAGATCATTTCTATAATTATATTATAGACCAAGCCTAAACGTCGCATGACGTTTAGGCTTGATCCAAAAATAGTAGTTCTGAGACAAATGGCACTTCTTCGTGTTCGAGGGTTAATTATACATACGTCTTTGAGGGTTCGTAACAAAGTAAATATTTGAAGGGTGGTTACATCAGCATAAAATTTATAGCTAACAGAAAGTATAAAGTGCTATCGTGTTCTAAAGAGCTATTTCAACAGAAGACGTACGTCCCTCTTGTGTGTCTCCTCCACACACCATCAGTGTGTTGTTAGGAAGAACTGCTGCAAAACAGTAGTTTCGCTTCACCTTCATCTGGCTGACTACTTTCCAAGAGTTGGTGATTGCATCATATTGCATCACGTCAGATGTGGAATCAGCATTTCTCCGTGTAGTCGATCCTCCTACTGCCAGTAGCTGGCCTTGGAAGGTGACGAGAGAAGACATAACCACTGGAAGTGGAGCAACTTCTTTCCACACTGGAGGACTACTGGAGAGACCTGGTCTGGTGGCTAGTGACTGTGGCTGTGACTGGAGGAGGTCTTTCACCTCACACATTACCACTGACTTGGTTGCACCCCCACCAGTACAAAACCCACCACCAATATAGAGTCTGTCCCCACAGATGGTGGGTATTTGCCTGCCAGAGAGGATGAGGTAGACTGGCTACTGTGGACCATTGTAGTGTCCGTATGTCCATAATCTCTACTGGTGCCTTCTCCTTGTCTGGACTCCATCCTCCAGCTACTATCAGTTGATGTGTTGGTGGTAGCGACTGCTGGGCCACTGCGACAGTATGTCATTGGTGGAAATTGTTTAATCCACTTCTGTTGGAAGGTGCCTAGTCTTTTCTGTGGGAGATTGAAAAGAGTGTTTGTGGCTTTGTCTATTTTACTCCCTCCAATTGCTGTCAGTTGTCCATTCACTACTGCTATGGAGGAGAACTTTCTGGGGCATTCTGGAAGAACTGTCCATTGCCCTGTCCTTGAGTTGAACATCAGCACTTTATGGCTGCCTATACTCCCATCACGACAGTAGACCATCTCTCCACCCACTGCTACTCAATATCCGAAGGTTGCAAACGGAGCTGGTGGTCCATCCCTCCACTCCAGTTTCAGAGGTCCTGTGGCCACACCACTTCCCTCCCTCTCCCTCACTCTCTGCTGCAGTTCTCGTATCTCTCTCTCCTTCTCCTGCAGCAACTCATCCTTTGCCCGAATTACTGCATCTTTCTGCTCCACACTCTGTTGTAGAGCAGCCACAACCTGTTCATTCTCTCGTCTACTGGCTTGAAGTGTTCGATTCTGTTGTTGAAGTTGCGGATTTTCTTCATCTTTCCGCTGAGTTTGGTGTTGAAGTTGCTGAACTAGTTTATCTTTCTGTTGTATGCTTCTGGCTTGCTCTTCATTCTGCAGTGTCAGTTGCTGCACTTCTCTGGTGAGGTCTTCAACTCTCGACTCACTCTCCTTCGGTTGTTGCTCTAGTTCTTGGTCTCTGGCAGGAGGTGCCTGACCTGTCGTCTCCTCTGGGGTCTTCTGGAGGTTGTCTCGGTAGGCAGAACTCTCCTTCAGAGCAATCAGGCGAGAGCACAGCTGCTCGGCCGTCGGTCTCTGACCTTCCTTGTCTTTGAGGCAGTCCAGGGCTACCTCCAGGAGAGGGTGTGTGGAGGAGATGAGATCCAGGTGCTCCTTACGACGTTCCAATTCAGGAGTAACAACATGCACTCGTCCTGAAGGGACACGACGATCGCTTATTTGTATTATGTGCATACGAGGGCCTGGGTTGGGCCACTTTCGAGTGATGAGCTGAACAAAGAGCACACCACAGGAAAAGACGTCCAGTTTGCTGGTGTATGTCGGGGGATCTGCCAGTGCCTCGGGAGACATGTAGGCATTGGTTCCGGGGCAGAAGGTTGGAGTGAGGCGAGGGTCGCTGCCCAACAGCTTGGCCATGCCAAAGTCGGTCACCTTGGCTCGCCGGCTGCCGATCAGGAGGACGTTGTTGCTGCTGAGGTCGCGGTGCAGCACCTCATGGCGATGAAGGTGGGAGAGAGCCTGTGCCACGTCGTGGGCAATGTCCACCTGCACGTGGAGAGGGAGAGGGAGAGGGGGAGGGTCTGCCGGCCGCTCCAGGAAGCTGGTCAGGCTCTCGTCCATCAGCTCCATGAACAGGACGGGCATTCGAGTCTCCGGGTCCGCACATGACCCTAGGTACTGGATGATGTTGGGGTGCCTCAGGCCGCTCAGGAAGTCGATCTCTCGCTGGAAGCGCTCCACGATGCGGTAGGCGGCGGGGTCCCTGGTCTGGAAGAGGATGGGGTGCAGGACTTTGGCGGCGCAGACGAGCTGGTCACACTTGGCCCTGTAGACTGCTCCGTACGAGCCATTCCCTAGCGAGTTCTCCTCCGACTTCACCAGTCGGACGTTGCGGAAGCCAAAGCGACCTTGGAGTCGTAGTTGCTGAGCCATTTTGACAAACAAACCGAGCTATGTATTAGTTAACGTATAGGCGGTATAGGGTATATATACTCCGGACGAGGACAGGAGCCTGCGGTATAGTTAACAGCGAGACGCCTGACGTTAACTGACTTTGTAGTCCAACTAGCCAATCACAATGCTGAATTTCTGCTCCGTCATCCTACTCATGTACTAATGATTGTTGTGTAAACTTTGGAAGCCAGACAATTTGCACTTCGCCTTTGTGGATAAGGACTCAGCCCACAGCTCATTAACCCTCAGCGCGCGGGTTACTGTAGTCGTCTGTGTGTCTACGACTATTCTCGCACTACAGGCTACGAGGTGCGATACCAACAGCGTTGGCGGTACATGGGCTAGAAAAATAAAATGGCGATTTTGCTGAAACACGGTCGCGGACAGCGTTGCGTGGCCCAACCACCCATCAATAAGCGGTGCGCATGCGCGTATTAGACGCAGTATATATGCAGGCTCACCTCGCCCTGATCCGCTTGCTCTGTGTACCTTGGAGGCACAAGAAGCCACAGCGAAGGGTGTGTATCGACTCCCGCATGCTATCTACTACTGTAGCTAGCCAGTGTCAGACTCTCCGCAAGCTACTGCGGGAGACCGCGAGTGAACGCCGTAGCCCAGCCCGACCATCCATTAGCGGTATATATACCGCGCATCGCAGTTCGCCGAGGGTTTGCACTTTCATTAGGATTGGACTACAAATGTAGGTGGAGCCAAATTCCTAGATGACTGAGCAGCGACAGTCGTCTACAGCTAGCTACGCATCTACTAGGAATGCGCACGCGCATATTTTGCCTCGGCCATGCCGCCAATAATGCCCGACTGAGGCCGCTCGTGCGCGCGCTCTACTGACTGCGCGCGAAGCCAGAATATGCGCGAACGGCGGAAGCTAGAATTCCTACGAATGACGGAAGTTACACTTCCTGAGCGTGACTAATTGACATTCTTAAGCGTGACGACACGTACGTACGCATATCGCGAGAATACAACCCGGAGTAGTTGCCTCACGCTAACGCGCTCGGCAATTATGTGAATGACCCCAGACTTGAATGCCATTGTCCATGGGAAGGGACCACAGGTACAACTATATACTATGGAGCCAGTGCCTCAGAGGTTGAGGTGGACACTCTGACTGGAGACTTCACCATCCTGCGCAGTGATCTGGTCATGGATGTCGGTGACAGTCTCAACCCTGTCATTGATATTGGCCAGGTAACTATAGGTACTAAATCACTTCCACAGCAGTTACCAGTAGTTAGTACGAGACTTAACAAGGTGGCGCTTTTCTCAGGTATCAATAGCATACGAATGGCATTGTTCCCACTTCAGGAATGTTATTCTTCCCATGAACAGGTAGAGGGAGCCTTCACTCAGGGGTTGGGTCTGTTCACAATGGAGCAGTGTGTGTATCTGGAGGGAAATGGTCGGACTCAGCGAGGCCAGCTCTACACCACTGGACCTGGTACCTACAAGATCCCAGCCGTCTCTGATATCCCTGTCCAACTCAATGTCACTCTCCTGGATGGAACCAGCAATCCTCAGGCCATCTTCTCT
This sequence comes from Geodia barretti, assembly GCA_030341885.1. Taxonomy (NCBI): domain Eukaryota; kingdom Metazoa; phylum Porifera; class Demospongiae; order Tetractinellida; family Geodiidae; genus Geodia; species Geodia barretti. Next base: position 55,838 of record CASHTH010000735.1, on the reverse strand, counting down.
TCAAAGGTGGCTCCACAGTTCCAACACAGTTTCACAAGTTGGGCCAAGATAGAAAAGCTGCTTTTAATAAATGAAAGGATAAAGCTTTAAAGTGGCCATCTTATCTTCAAAGGTGTGAGCATGTGCCAATAACAAGGTGGAAAGGCAAGGGTTCAGCCAACAAGTCAACTGCACCCAGGACAGCCTCTTTGCCCTGGGTGGGATTTGAATCCACGACACTGCATTCTAAGCGAGGGCTCAACGAACTGAGCTAACCAGTGCCTATAGCAGTGTGGTCCAAACTTAAACTTCTGTTGTTCAATATCACTACCTGGCTGTAGGTGAGCCTCCGCTGTTCCTGGCTGCCAGTGTCCTGTCTGCCATTAGAGATGCAGTGAGAGCCAGTCGGGCAGAGAGAGGAATCATTGCTCCCTTCCAGCTGAACACTCCGGCCACTTGCCATCAGAATGGCCTGTGAAGACCAGTTCACTCAACATGTACGACAGACCAATCACATTATACCGTCCCTTGAAAATGTTCCGTAACCATTAAACGCGCTATCCACTTGCTGCAGGCATGTAAAGGCTTCAAGGACACATCAAAATGACGGACTTTGGTTGTTTGAAAATGTACACAAGTTTTCTATTAGTTGTGACATGACTGTAACTATAGCCTTCAAAAGACCATACGTATGGCTTTCGGGTGACACATTGATTGTGGTGAAGAATTCTGACAATGTCATTAACTGGTGCATCTGCTACGCCTGGGTGTGCGTGAACGTTACGTGAACGTCGCATACAGCAGTTCAAAGGTCTTTCCGCTCGCCAAAAATACTCATTCTAGTAACTACAAGTAAATTAAAAATCCTGCGAATTTAAAAAAAGAGGCATATAGGGATGGTATAAAAAGAAAGGGAGACAAGATAGGGATTGGATACATGAAGCATGGTCAATGAACAGATTTGAGTACGCTGACACCCCCAACCCCATCACACCATCCCTATATTGTTGCCTGTGCTACTCTTATAGGGGCTAAAGGTTACTAAAAGCAAGCATTCTTTCACTGTGTCCTTGTTGTTTTTAGTAACATTTATACTGCCACATTTCCTTTAATTAAACTCCACTTGGACTGTGTGCGTGAAACGTCGTGTACAGCAGTTCAAAGGTCTTTCCGCTCGCAAAAAATACTCATTCTAGTAACTATAATGTGTAGTGCCATTTTCGTTGCTTATTCCCTTACAGCAAAATTTTTCACTGAAAAGTAAAGATTGCTCAAAATGATCATGCCTGAGAATTAAAATTCCAGCTTCAAAGCCTTTCGATACAATTTGTTGGGTCTCTAAGAACAACTAAACAGTCAAAATTGATTTATGGCACAAGAATTGTGACAAGTTATATAATCCTTATTAATGATAATGACAGGGTACTATGAGAAGAGCCTTGCGTAGGGATAGCAGGGAGCTGTTGCCACTCCACACATGTTGTTCATGTTTCGAGCAATCCTCATGTAGCCATTTTCACCCCAATACTCTCCCCAACTGCAGAATAGAATGTCCAGTGTACATGTTAATGATATTATTATTATGCTCTGTTTAAAGGACACGCTGGGACAGTGAAAATGCAGAGGTGTCCTTTATTCAGGGGTTAAATACCGGATTGAAAAACAAGTGTACTTTATAGAGAGGTGTCCTTTCGTCGCATCCTTTGTAAGAGGTTCAACTGTACAGTGGAATCATATAGGACACCTGGATGCAGTTGTTTTGATTTGGTACTATATATGCAATATCGGAAAACCTGAAATTTGACAGTCTTGTCTTTTACTTACGGTTTCACTGTATATAGTATGTGTGTTCTAACAAAAACCTATCTATGCTAGTCATTAGTCTTGCCTGTTTTTCAGAACCCAGTAAGTTTGGCCACTGTTGGAGGTTCCATAGCCCACCAGTAGCATGGCGTGGTTCAGTTTGGAGCTGCTGCAGCTGTAGTCCACGTAGAGCCCTCCAGAGTAGAACTGGAACTCGTAGCTGTTGGAGTCCAAATTCACACTGCGTGTGCATGTGTCAACAAAGTGAGGTAGCAGGGCAATCACGAATTTGTGTTCATGTGTATGTGTGTGCATAAACAGTAGCAAGGAACAATTGTTAGAATGAAAAATGGACATTCTCATTCATCCCGATCTCTATAGGACCCAGGACCCACTATCATTTTCTGCATCTTCTCACACATCACATCTCAGACATACATAATATTATTCTGTACATGCATGAGCACAAAACCAACAGCAAGAAACATTTTAACTTTGAAGGTCATTCGGGGAGAGCATCTGCAAACGGCCGAAGCTTCCTCCTCCCTCCAGTTCCACCCGTGACACAAAACGAATCGTTCCACGAGCAACCTTTCGAGTGTGACATCAACAAAAAGTGTAATCCTCCGACACTCGCCTGCCTGTGCACTCACAGGATCACAATCCCCTACCAGAAAACTGTCCAACTCGTGTTTTCATCACTTGGTGGTATCAACGCCGTCCACCTCATACATTTGCACGGGCACACGTTTCACGTCGCAAAGATTGGATACCCAGAGTACGACCCTGCCACCGGGTTCATTAAGAGAGATAGTAATGGTGTGCCAGTACACAATTCGGACATTACCTGCGACGACAAGATAATGTGCAGTCTACCAGGTTCAGAGTGCGATCCGTTAAAGTGTACAAAGCCACGGTGGACGAACCCAACCCATCCCCCCATCACTACTGTTCACGACCGCACCGTTCGCAAAGACACCGTCATGGTCCCGGCCGGTGGGTACGTCGCAATCAATTTCAAGTCCGACAACCCTGGACAGTGGTTCCTTCACTGCCATATCGAGGACCACCAACTCCAGGGAATGGCACTCATTGTCGACGAAGCTCCGGAAGAACAGAAAAAGTTTATGATTCCAGATGAAATGAACAAATGCGGAGATTTCACGTTGACAATGGAGGAATATGAACATCTGCGAAGTATGCCTGGCCTCTATGCTGCACACCATGATCCTTATCCTCCACGTTATGATCCTTATCAACCTTTCAGTGGATAAAGTGAAGATGATTGGAAAATTGTTCATGGTGTGACATTAATGTTAATTATAGCTAGTTTGAGAACTCTTTGCTCATGTACAAGAAATTGAATGTAAGGTTTTTTTGGAGTCAGTCCTGCATTAAGATTTCTCATAAATCAGCACGCATGCGTAGCAACAGTTGCAGCATAATTCACACACATGAAAAGCCATACCTCCTAGCTATATAGTTGGTTCTTGCAATACAAGAAGATTATATTGTTAAAGAGCAAAGTATTAATTTTCAGACAAGGAAGTGATCCTAAGGAAGCTGACTTGCTTTAGGCTTGTGGATGAGTATGGCCAGGAGAGGGAGTTGAGGCCTAGCTGGAGTTTACTGTAGCCAGAATTGGAGCTTTTTCCCACAGACACACCCCAGTGGACGACATGATCTCGACGTGGCTGCAAATAGACAAGAGACGTAGCTGGAGAAGGTTTATTGAGAAATTGAGTGATGCTGGTCTTATATCACTTGCCACAGCTGACTTGAGATATGGTCTAATGCATATTGTTGAAGCTTGACATGAACTATTGCTTGTGTGTTGCTCATTCATTAGGTGTGTTGTTGTTGTGTGTGTTGCTGCAACAGAGGCGTAGCTGGAGAAGAAACTGAGTGATGCTGACCTTAGACCACTCGCCACTGACTTGAGATATGCTCTAATGCACATTGTTGATTGGCGAGCGGGAGCGAGCTAACCTAATTATAGTGGTACGAACGGCGCGGATTTTCTATGTGCGTATACATGTGCATATAGTCCGGGGAAGATGCCCCTCGTCGTCGAAGAGAGTGGGAAAGAGAACATCGTGCCCGTGAGACTCCTGAGCAGACTCGTTTGTATCAGCGTCGCTTTCATGATAGGGCGTCTAACTATTTTAGAGTGAGCGCTTCACGTTGAGCACTCTGGCTTTCCTATTCGTTCGTATGGCGGAGCGCTTCTAACGATAACTCGATGGAGACAGGCTCAGAGCGCCAGAAAATGCAGTGCAAGAAGAGCGAAGCGGCAGAGACACGCGGTAGCGACTCCGCCTTCTTTTTCTGGTTGTGCGCGTGACGGTGCGCGCAGGGGGGTCTGCGCGTGCGCGTGGACGACGTGTCAATGTAGATTCAGTTGTTGATCTTGTTGATTACAATCATGTACATTGTGCCCCGAGGGTAGCGCCCTCGATCGCTGCGCTCGGGGCGCCACAATGCCGGAGCTCTCGGTTTTCTTCTGCGCGTAGTTACTTCGAATCAGCGTCTTCAGTAATCCACTTGTACTCTCATGGTTTCTTGATACCAGGTGAGATGTGTATTGATTAGAGGAAGAGGGATACATATTTAATGCCTGTATTAGGTAATTTGACATCTTTGATTTGTGCAACTTCAGACTAAAACACATAGGCATTGGGCTTGCTTGCTATTATAGTCACTGTGTGAGATCATTATCAATTGTCATCATCATACATTATTGTGCATACACTTACATTATGGAGACACAAATCGCTAAAATGAGTATACTACAAAAACACTCAGTGCAAAAACGCTAAAATTAGTGCCCACAATTATTAAGGTATTATACAACACCCAAGCTATAATATTATGTAATGCAACAATTTGATTCTGTTTCCATAGGAGCAGGAATCTGACTAGCTGCAGCTACTTCAACAGAAGCTGTACGTCCGTCTGGTGTGAGTCCCCCACACACAATCAGTGTGTATTTAGGAAGAACTGCTGCAAAAGAGTAGTTTCGCTTCACCTTCATCTGGCTGACTACTTTCCAAGAATTGGTGGTTGCATCGTATTGCATCACGTCAGATGTGGAGTCAGCATCTCTACCAGTAGTCCTTCCTCCTACTGCCAGTAGCTGACCTCGGAAGGTGACGGGAGAAGACTGAAACACTGGAAGTGGAGCAACTTCTTTCCACACTGGAGGACTACGGAAGAGACGTAGTAGCAGACCTGGTGGTCTGGTGGCTAGTGACTGTGGCTGTGACTGGAGGAGGTCTTTCACCTCACACATTACCACTGACTTGGTTGACCCATGAGTACCATACCCACCACCAATATAGAGCCTGTCCCCACAGATGGTGGCTGTGGCTTCCCAGCGAGGACGAGGTAGACTGGCTACTGTGGACCATTGTAGTGTCTGAATGTCCATCAATTCTACTGGTGCCTTCTTCTCATCTGGACCCGCTCCTCCAGCTACTATCAGTGATGTGTTGGTGGTAGCAACTGCTGAAGAACTGCGACAGTATGTCATTGGTGGAAATTGTTCAATCCACTTCTGTTGGAAGATGCCTGGTCTGTCCTGTGGAGGTAGACTGAGAAGAGTGTTTGTGGCTTCGTATGACTGGTCTCCTCCAATTGCTGTCAGTTGTCCATTCACTACTGCTATGGAGAAATACTGTTTGGGGCATTCTGGAAGAACTGTCCATTGCCCTGTCCTTGAGTTAAACATCAGCACTTCAGTATCATCAGCACAGTACACCATCTCTCCACTGACTGCTACTGAACGTCCGAAGATTGGAAACGGAGCTGGTGGTCCATCCCTCCACTCCAGTTTCAGAGGTCCTGTGGCCACACCACTTCCCTCCCTCTCCCTCACTCTCTGCTGTCGTTCTTGTATCTCTCTCTCCTTCTCCTGCAGCAACTCATCCTTTGCCTGAAGTGCTGCATCTTTCTGCTCCACACTCTGTTGTAGAGCAGCCACCACCTGCTCATTATCTCGTATACTGACTTGAAGTGTTTGAAGTTGTCGATCTTGTTGCTGAAGTTGCCTGTCCTTTTGCTGAACTTGTTCATCTTTCTGTTGTATGCTTCTGGCTTGCTCTTCATTCCGCAGTGTCAGTTGCTGTACTTCTCTGGTGAGGTCTCCAACTCTCGACTCACTCTCCCTCAGTTGTTGCTCTAGTTCCTGGTCTCTGGCAGGAGGTGCCTGACCTGTCGTCTCCTCTGGGGTCTGCTGGAGGCTGTCTCGGTAGGCAGCACTCTCTTTCAGAGCAATCAGGCGAGAGCACAGCTGCTCGGCCGTCGGTCGCTGACCTTCCTCGTCTTTGAGGCAGTCCAGGGCTACCTCCAGGAGAGGGTGCGTGGGGGAGATGAGATCCAGGTGATCCTTACGACGTTCCAATTCAGGAGTAACAACATGCACTCGTCCTGATGGAACACGAGGATCGCTTATTTGTATTATATGCATACGAGGGCCTGGGTTGGGCCACTTTCGAGTGATGAGCTGAACAAAGAGCACACCACAGGAAAAGACGTCCAGTTTGCCGCTGTATGTCGGGGGATCTGCCAGTGCCTCGGGAGACATGTAGGTATTGGTTCCGGGGCAGTAGGTGGGAGTGAGGCGAGGGTCGCTGCCCAACAGTTTGGCCATGCCAAAGTCGGTCACCTTGGCTCGCCGGCTGCCGATCAGGAGGACGTTGTTGCTGCTGAGGTCGCGGTGCAGCACCTCGTGGCGATGGAGGTGGGAGAGAGCCTGTGCCACGTCGTGGCCAATGTCCACCTGCACGTGGAGAGGGAGAGGGGGAGGGTCCGCTGGCCGCTCCAGGAAGCTGGTCAGGCTCTCGTCCATCAGCTCCATGAACAGGACGGGCATTCGAGTGCCGGGGTCCGCACACGAGCCCAGGTACTGGATGACGTTGGGGTGCCTCAGGCCGCTCAGGAAGTCGATCTCTCGCTGGAAGCGCTCCACGATGCGGTAGGCGGCGGGGTCTCTGGTCTGGAAGAGGATGGGGTGCAGGACTTTGGCGGCGCAGACGAGCTGGTCACACTTGGCCCTGTACACTGCTCCGTACGAGCCGTTCCCCAGTGAGTTCTCCTCCGACTTGACCAGTCGGACGTTGCGGAAACCAAAGCGACCTTGGAGTCGCTGAGCTGCCATTTTAGGTAGTCTCGTGCCCAGACCCCCGCCTATTATTATAAGCTAGGTGGAGCCAAATTACGCCCCCTTGGCACCAGCGCATGCGCAGCAGTTAGATGTGACGAATGCCCGCCCGTCCTGCACAACCTGCATTCAAGCTATACTAAGGTTTCTTTTTCCATCCACCATAGGTTGAGGTGGACACTGACTGGAGACTTCACCATTCTGCAGAGTGACCTGGTCATGGATGTTTTGTGACAGCCTCAACCCTGCCATTGATATTGGCCAGGTGACTACATACTACTACAGGTGACTACTATGTGTTCATATCACTATCTGTGTCCATGCCTCAAGTGTTCTCAATTACCAGTCAAAATGCATTTTAATGTTAGTTTGTAATGTTTTGCGTTTGTTGTTGTTTTATCTGGCTGCTGGCTTATGCCTTCAGTCCATCAGCACAGTCTTTTTTGTTCTTCAATTCTCGTTTTCCACCGCCTGTGTTGTAAAGCATAATAATAATAATAATAATAATAGAACATTAATAGTCAGTCAGTGTGTGTAGCTTGAAAGAGGCATAAACATACTATAAGCTTAGCCTATTTTCAGATGCCCACCCTCTCCTTATCCTAAGTATTCCGGCTAAGTGCTTTAGTGTACGCAATGTCTACCACAGCTGTTGGTAAATCAATGTATGGTTTGTAGCTAGTGCTAAAAACTCTTCTTTCAATCATCAGGTGGAGGGTGCCTTCACTCAGTGAGAGCCAGTCGGGCAGAGAGATGAATCACTGCTCCCTTCCAGCTGGACACTCTGGCCACTTGCCATGACATCAGAATGGCCTGTGAAGACCAGTTCACTCAACATGTAGTATAATTATATGACAAACTAATGCATGTGTACACCATTCCTTGTAAAGTCGCTGTCCATTTGCTGCAGGCATGTCAAGGCTTCAAAGAAACCCCAAAACGATGGACTTTGGCTGTTTGAAAATGTACATAAGTTATCTATTATGACTGTAATTATATATCCTTCACAAGAGCATAATAATGGCAGGTGACACATTGATTGTGATCAAGAATTCTAACAATGTCATTAACTTGTGTATCTGCTACACCTGCGTGTGCGTGAATGTCGCATACAGCTGTTCAAAGGTCTTTCCGCTCGCCAAAAATATATACTCATTCTATATAGTAACTATAATGTGTAGTGCCAGTTTCGTTGCTTATTCCCTTACAACAACATTTTCACTGAAAAGTAAAGAGTGCTCAAAATTATCATGCCTGAGAATTAAAATTCCAGCTTCAAAGCCTTTCGATACAATTTGTTGGGTCTCTAAGAACAACTAAACAGTCAAAATTGAATTATGGCACAATAATTGTGACGAGTTATATAATCCTTATTAACGATAATGACAGGAGTACTATGAGAAGAGCCTTGCGTAGGGATAGCAGGGAGCTGTTGCCACTCCACACATGTTGTTCATGTTTCGAGCAATCCTCATGTAGCCATTTTCACCCCAATACTCTCCCCAACTGCAGAATAGAATGTCGAGTGTACATGTTAACGATATTATCTGAAGGACACGCTGGGACAGTGAAAATGCAGAGGTGTCCTTTATTCAGGGGTTAAATACCGGATTGAAAAACAAGTGTCCTTTATAGAGAGGTGTCCTTTCGGAGCATCTTTTATAAGAGGTTCCACTGTACAGTGGAATCATATAGAACACCTCTGTATAATAATTATGCAGTTGTTTTGATTTGGTACTATTATATCGGAAAACCTGAAATTTGACAGTCTTATCTTTTTCTGACGGTTTCACTGTAGTGCGTGTGTTCTAACAAAAACCTATCTATGCTAGTCATTAATTTTGCCTGTTTTTCAGGATCCAGTAAGTTTGGCCACTGTTGGAGGTTCCGTAGCCCACCAGTAGCATGGCGTGGTTCAGTTTGGAGCTGCTGCAGCTGTAGTCCACGTAGAGCTCTCCAGAGTAGAACTGGAACTCGTAGCTGTTGGAGTCCAAATTCACACTGCGTGTGCATGTGTCAACAAAGTGAGGTAGCAGGGCAATCACGAATTTGTTCATGTGTATGTGTGTGCATAAACAGTAGCAAGGAACAATTGACATAAACTCTCTCATTCATCCTGATATCTATAGGACCCACTATCATTCTCCAGCAAAAGTTGCCATTACTATAATACTCTGTATGCATTTGTGTGAGCATGCCATAACTCTCATTCCTCCCGATCTCTATAGGACCCACTATCATTCTCCAGCAAAAGTTGCCTTTACTATAATACTCTGTATGCATTTGTGTGAGCACGCCATAACTCTCATTCATCCTGATCTCTATAGGACCCAGGACCCACTTTCATTATCTGCATCTTCTCACACATCACATCTCAGACATACATAATATTATTCTGTGTATGCGTGAGCACATAACCAACAGCAAGAACATTTTTAATGAAAGCTGAACATAAAGTCTCTCATTTTTCCTGATCTTTGTAGGACCAACTATCATTCTCAAGCAAAGGTTGTCTTTACTTTACTGTCTGTATGCATTTGTGTGTGACCGTGCACATCAGAAAGTAGAACAAAGGATGGACATAAATTCTTATTTATCCCGATTTCTATAGGACTCACTCACTATAGACTGTCGAGCAAGGATTACACACGCAATGATGTGTGTTTGTATTCATGGTGGGAAAACACGTTCCCTGAGCCTGGCCAAGGGGTGTCAAACATCTGATGCTATTGCATGGGATCTGATGCCTTTGCATGGGAGTGTACACACTCGAACCATTCAAAATCTTTTGCACTGTGCAAACATCCACCTTTACGTGAACAGGGAGTTGGGCCCTATTCGTTATACCTCATTATTATTCTTTCCTAACCTGATGGGTCCAATCTCGTACAGAGCTCGCTGAAGATAGTATTCGTTGCCGCTGGTCACACACTCGTACTTGTTGACCCCCACCACAGCCGTGCAGTACTGTGACATGCACTTCCACACATAGCCCAAGTAGGAGTAGGCCGAGGAGAGGCAGAGCCCGTTGTATTTGATGTACTTGAAGGCTGCAGTGGGCGATCCGCTGTTGCAGCCGTTTGTCCCGTACTTCCAGGAGCAGTCGATGAGCTGCTGGGTGCTCATACTGCAGCAGTGGCCCGTTCTCTTAGAGAATTGTCCCTCCAGTGACCCGACAGCACTGAAGGCCCAGGAATCACCGCATTTGCCCTGATCTTTCACCTGTCAATTTTGTACAGTGTCTCAAGTAAAAGTTCTGTTTCCAATTTTCAGAATTAGATTTTCATGAGATACTCAGCACTTTCGTGTCGTTTTGCAATTGATTTAGCGAAAAAATTAACAAATTCGAGCAACTGGATGACAAATTTGTGAACCTTTCACCACTTTTTACAACAATACCAACATGCGGTTCACAAATTTGTCACCCTAAAATTTCAGGGTTCACAAATTTGTCACCCCTGTAGTATGAATAGTATTAGCTACATAGTCACAAACCTCACTGGTGAAGGTGGCAATCAAACTTGGCTGCATTTGCCAAAAAATAGATGTACCTTGTTTTCTTAGAATATTTAGAGGGAGAGTGCTGATTTTTATATGATTTATGGTAAAATCTGAAAATATGAAACGGAACTTTTACTTGAGACACTGTTTTTTGTACAATTATCATTAAAGCAGTGGATCAAACTCGATCTCACTGCACACATCACATTACGGATCAAAAACCTGTACATCATAAATCCGTGGATCATGAATATTTTGTATACACACAAACACATCTAATATAATGTGAATCAAAACTAAGTCTGTCAGTTTACGTAACAAACAACCTGGATCAAACCCACCTGGCTGACAAGGTCTTTCTCTCTCCAGTCCAGGTAGTCAGGAAGAGAGACGTCCATTGGGTAGTCCTTGAATGTTACGTCATCGTCCAGTTTCATGTCCTCAGAAGGCAAGTATTGACTGTGGAACTCTTCTTGCGTCTACATTGAGAAAACCGTTCAACAACTATGAACTTGTTAGGCCTCTGATAATCTACCTAGCGGCATTTGTTAGTACTAGCTATAGACTCGCTACAAACCATATCGGAGAATTGGTTGAGTCCCAGAGTGAAACTGCGGTTCCCAGCGTTATGCTCCTGGATGCGCGCCGAGTTCTCCATCCAGATCTGGCGCCGCGCAGCCTCCTCCTTCGGATGCGCGTAGAACTTGCCGTGCGCCGTCTTCCATGAGTGCCATTGGTCGTCATGCAGCCTGGCGGCGGCGACCGCGAAGAGTAGAGCGAAGACAAGGCAGACTTTGGACACCATCGCTGTAAAGATTTAAAAATTATAGCTGGTTGACGGGCGAGACGAGCGATCAAAAAAGCAAGGAAAATGATCTTGTACCCTAGTTTTATTCCGATGTTAGCAGGGGACTGCGTTTACTCTCAGATTCGCGTCGCGCGGCGGCTATTCATCTCGCGTGTAGGCAGGGCTCTGCCAACACCTACGACAACTCCTAATGTTTATTTAGGCATAAATAGCGCCATTCACGCCTTTTTCATTGCATATCTAAAGAGGGCAAATACGAGACAGCTCTTTCGCTTAGGCTGAGGTTCCGGCATATACTTAGGCGCCAATATTTACGATTCAGCGTACATCCCACCTGACCCGTCAGTTTAGTGTGCAAGTGATGCGCTGCTTCGTGGTTCTCTGTGCGATAACAGCGGTGCTAGGAACAACCTACCCGTCGCTCCACGAGCAGTGGGCGCAATGGAAAGAGAAGCACGGGAAAGTCTACGGGGACGAGGCTAGCGAGAGCGCGCGACGCTCCACGTGGCAGAGGAACTACGAACTGGTGGCGAGGCACAACAGGGACACCGACAAACACGGATTCAAGCTTGCTTTGAACCAGTTTGCAGATCAGGTAAGATGTAACTTCGATAAACAAAGCTGAATTTATACAGCAGCTTAGGCAGTAAACATTGTTGAATGATTAATAATGTTATTTGTGTTTTAGAGCAATGAAGAGTTTTCGAAGAAGTATCTGTCATCATTTCCCATGTCATGGACTGGTCATCACCAGTCTACTTCCGTGGATTTTGATGGCACTCCGGTTAGTGAGCAGCCTTCGAGACTTGACTGGAGGAAACTGGGCTATGTGACTCCCGTGAGTACGCAATATTATAGCTACAACTAATTTACACTTAAAAATGTGTCACTAAACAAAAATATATACCCAGATGCAGTTTGTTTCATATGTACATAGCTACACTTTACCCTGCAAACCAGATATCCCTTTCTCAGCCGTTTTTTTTCTGCTGTAGTGATTACTCTACATAATGGTTTATCGTTTGGCCTCGCTTTCTATGCTGCATAGCTAATGGTGTGTGCGTTTTAGATGCTATAAAACAAAACGACGCAGGTGAAAGACCAGGGAGACTGTGGGTCATGCTGGGCCTTCAGTGCAACAGGAGCTCTGGAAGGCCAGCACTTTAGGAGGAAGGAGTCGCTTGTATCTCTGAGTGAGCAGCAACTCATGGACTGCTCGTGGCCGTACGACAACTACGGCTGTGATGGAGGGAAAGTTGGCCGTGCGTTTGACTACGTTGGCAACAATGGACTCTGTGCCGAGAAGGACTACTGTTACCTCTCATATGTGAGAACAGGCAGAATAACACGAGTGTTGCACAGTAGCAAGAAGATCTTTCACTTTCTGGGAATTGTTGTATAGCTATGTGAGAACAAGAGTAACAGTAAATACACCTGCAATTTGGGAACATGCACAGCCCCTGTTTATTCATTAAAACAAATGGCTATTTTTCACTCTCAAGGAAATATTGGTGGTGTTATGTAATATTAGCCAAGCTTATGCCACACATAGCTACCACTTTTCAATATAAACATTAGTTTGTACTGTTAATGGTTGTTCAGTAGAACACTGTGTGGCTGGTTGTCTGTAGGTGTGGAAGTGCATGGACAGTTACTGCACCAACAAAGTGAACAGCACGGGATATGTGAGGGTCCAGTCAGGCAACGAGACAGCTCTCTTGGGAACACTGGCCAGAGTTGGTCCAGTCAGGTATAGCAAAAACTATTACCCATAATTGTTCAGTACGTACTTTGTAATAATAACGCCAGTCTTTCTGTCACAATCTCTGTGGGGCCAAAATTGCGTGCGTCATTGCCTAATAATAAGGAACGTCTTAGGCTGCAATGCCGGAATGGCGGGATTGGCCCAGATGGTAAGGTAATGAACCCAAGCTCCCAAATTCCTAAGCTATATTACAACTGTTCTTATGTTAAGCGTTATATTGTTTGCGTTGCATGTTAGTAAAATAAAAAAAGCCCCTTGAGGGGCTTTGGGCTACATATTTACACACAGTAGCTAAAACAAATTTAAAAGCTGTTTGGAGTAAGTAGCTAATAGTGTATATAGAGTTTAAGCATGAAGCTTGCACTGATAGGTAGCTAAATATTATCATTGTACATAATTGTTATGCTTCCTGTAGTATGGCCATTGATGCGTCGGGGTACCAGTTCCAGTTTTACTCCGAGGGAATCTACTCCAGCACCCAGTGTGACTCCACCCACCTCAACCACGCCATGCTGGCAGTCGGCTACAGCTCTTACTACGGCGACAAGTACTGGATCGTTAAAAACAGGTCTGAGGGGACTCAGCAAACCATGCTCTCATTGCATATCAATCGAGAGATTTGAATTTGTTTCCACAGAGAGTAGTTTGGGTTTTGCCTTTGCATAGTAGACGATGATTCAAAGCTGGTTAAAATCAATGATTCGCGGTAAAAGCTGGTGGGTTTTCTGTTTTTCATCTCTGCGAGCATAGAGGCGTAAATGAAAAATCGGTGATAAGGAATAATTTAGCCACAAGTCCAGAGACAAGTGGGATAATTTTGTTTTCTATTCACCTGCAGCTGGGGTGAGAAGTGGGGACGAGAAGGCTATATTCGGGTTGCGAGAGACGGGGGGAACATGTGTGGAATAGCTACCGCTGCTCTATACCCTGTTCTCGGATGAAGGACCACCGTTTTATTGTTCACCAAGATGTTATCATTTTATACTAGTCACTTATTACGTGTACACCATAGCTACTTGTTAGTTAATAGTGATTTGTGTTTTGATTGCAATATTTCGGTTGTAGAAAAATTTGTATATATGATTTAGCCATAAGTGTATATAAGAGTGACTATAATATACACACACAAGTGATATAGCTATATATAGAGCACTAGTGGGCATTCTACAACACCCAGCTTGAAAGAACTATTTGCTAGCAATAAACTGTGAATCGTACACATGGCATAAATATACGTAGCCTCCATACTTGCATTAGGGTGACTATCTGCACAGATCATTTCAATGAACAGCTCAATGTATGGCATATGGGGACTTTATGAATAACAGGGCTTTTTCAGGTAGCATACATGCATGAGTTGGTGAAAAATTACGAGATAAAAATGCTACTTCCAATTCTGGCCAAAAGGCATTATGAAAAACACGACTGAATGGAGTTGGTTACTCTAGTGGATGAATCAATGTGATAGGACAACTCTAAATAGTAGAAGCGTGAAGATGAAGATAATGTGCAAAAGAAAGGCACAAAAGAACGGCATTGCTCACATCAACTTTTGGCTGGTCCAATATCTCTGTAAAAGGGCATGCGTCAAATTGCAAATGAATACCTCTCTCTTTCACTGCATTCATTATTATGCAGTGTTTTCAAACAGCATAATCGTTGAAAAAGGCAGTGTTTCGTCACACTTTTTTCATTGGCTTGTCGCAGTACAGCCAGCCACGTAGAGGCCCTCTTATCGCCTGGTTCTCTCAAAAGAAGCTAAAAGGTTTACTGTTTTCAAGCGATACATGCTATAGTCGACGCGGCGCTGAGTGTTTTCCGCGCCCGCGGCACCGCTGTCATCACGTGGGCTGCGCAGATTTTTTTGTATTGGTGCAGTGCATACTTACATAACAGAGAATAGCAGGTAATGATACAGTAATTTCCCTCCTGACCGTCTACCGGAGTTGCGTCTACGCGAGAGGTAGCTATTGGTAGCGAGAATGAGGCGAGCAGTGGCTGCAGCGTTTGTGGTGGCATTCACTCTGTGTCTGCCCTCCCTCTCCGCGGCGAGGACGCTCAGCGAAGAGTGGCACTCGTGGAAGACGAGGCACGAGAAGGTGTACGTGGACCGCGGGGAAGAGAACGTCCGGCAGCAGATATGGATCCAGAACCGGGCCCGCATCTCGGCGCACAACCGCGGCAACACCAGCTTCACGCTCGCACTCAATCAGTTCGCGGATATGGTGAGTACTGCAAATACACTAACGTTGCAACGGATCACAGCACCCTAACATGCCGAATTGCCACTTGGAGGTAGCTACCTGCAGTACCTGCAGTGTAGAGAACCCACATTAGCTACCTATAAGATCATGCTTTTCTTGCACAG
This sequence comes from Geodia barretti, assembly GCA_030341885.1. NCBI lineage: Eukaryota > Metazoa > Porifera > Demospongiae > Tetractinellida > Geodiidae > Geodia > Geodia barretti. Next base: position 40,453 of record CASHTH010000735.1, on the reverse strand, counting down.
TTATAATAATATAATTATGCTCTAGCTATGTAGCTGCTAGCTATCATCTATGATCATGGTATTATGCAAATTTTGAAGGCTGAACACGAAATAAGGGAGGAATTTTTGATGCAAGATATGGTGGTGGACGCGAAGCAGGAGTTACACGAGAGACGTTTCCATCGACACTCGGAACTGGTGTCCTACCCTGAAAAGTGGGACTGGAGGGAGAAATCATTTGTGACCGACGTAAGGAAACAAAGGGAATCCATAGTACACAAGGGCTTAATTTAGAAATGTTAGATGGAACTAAACAATGGGGGCCAGTGAAAGAATGCTTTTTAGTTTTTTGGCAACATTTAGCCCTTAACAAAGCCAAGGAAAGGGTAGTTGACCATATTCCATTGTCCACTACGTAGGAAAACCACATTCCAGTAACCACTCATTATTTTACTCTTTCTGTTACATAGGTCAGTGATCAGAGGCGATGCAGAGCTAGCTGGGCATTCTCGGCAGCAGGCGCCATGGAAGGCCAGTACGCAAAGAGCTGTGGGAAGCTGGTGGCACTCAGTGCACAGCAGCTCGTTGACTGCTCCTGGAAATACGGGAGTCAGGGTTGCAATGGTGGAAGTCCGTCTAAGGCATTTTCCTATGTAGTGGACAATGGAATATGCTCATCTGTCAACTACCCTTTCCTCGGCTTTGTGAGTCTGGCCACCGCCATGTTCTTTGCACATTGTCACCAATGTAGAAAGAGAGTTCCTATTTTTTATTGAACAGAGGAGAGTACAGAACTTGAATGAACTGTGTTCGTAGTGAACTTTAACCTGAATGAAATGTGTGCCCACAAAACAGACTTCAAATATACACACACGCACTGCATGCACTGAATAGATGTGGCAGTGTATGGCTCAGTACTGTGGGAAGTCTGCCAGTGCTATCGATGAGAGGATGGTACGTCCTCAGAATGAAACTGATCTTCTGGATGCTCTCTATCATGTGGGTCCACTCAGGTAGGCTATTTCCACTGATAGAGTTTATGTTGCTAGCTATAATCCGGAAAAATCTTATTGGTTATGAGGGAATGTAATAGGAAATTTTATTGACCAGGCCAATCATGTCAGATATTTCTTGGCATCCCTAATTTCACAGCTGTGTAAGCTGCACTTAGCTAATTGCATTTATTTTACACAGTGTGATGGTGGATGGGTCAAGCTACAACTTTCTCTTCTACGAGGACGGAGTGTTCTCGGACACAAACTGTGGCTGTGACGAGACGAGTCTCAACCACGCCATGCTTCTCGTCGGCTACGTCGCCTACGAAGAGTCACAACAGTCCTACTGGATACTGAAAAACAGGTCCTCGCGCGTGCATTCTATCGGAGGCATGGGGACGTATTCTTGTGCGGGTGGCGCATCGTGCGCGCGTCGTCGATCGGCGCGCGTCCTCAATACCCCGCGCAATCTGCTAACCATAGAGAGATTGAATCATTCTCCAACTGTTTTCTTTTCATTCTCATGCAGCTGGGGAGTGTCGTGGGGAGCAGACGGCTACATGTTGTTACAGAGAGGCCAGAACATGTGTGGCATAGCAACCCAAGCAACTTATCCCGTCGTTATCTCCATGTAGCTATTCTTATTAACACTTTTGCACAAAGTCATACAATAGTGTAAAGAAATGCTTTATGATTTTTTCTTGCATATGTACACGGTAGCTATAGTAGACCCAATTCACATGTGCATCATTATTGTAAATGCCACATGTGCATGGAGATTCTTTTCATTTTGAGATAAAAATATTCAACCATTAAAAGCAATATAATAATATTTTTAAAGTTACAGGACATAATGTTATTAAAGAGGGAACTAATCAATAGGGCCCCGGGTAATGAATGAAAATTCATGCAGCCCTCTTAATACTTGCCACAGGTCGCTATAATGGTTGCAAGTCTATTATAATCACTGATGTGGCTAAGAAATGAAAGACAGGTGGCACAGTCTTGCAAACCATGTCATACACAACTGGCGGCCTTCATAACTAGAAATGCATGTGAGACTAATAATTATTTAACACAAGGAGAATTGATTTCAGGCCCGTACCATTTAGCACATCACAGCGTGGATATTAATGTAAATCGGTAGACACTTTGTGAGCTCTAGAGGTGAAAAGGTGACCTGAAAAATAAGCTGGACCTCTTGTAGTTGAGTGTGGGATTAAGAGCCTGTGTGTTCCATTGTCAAGCAGTCACTCATTCCTAAAAAAAGAGCTAGAAGCTCTAAGTGCCACTAATGTTACCTGAGTGGTATGTGAATGGGTTTGGGGTACTGCAAAAGTGGGACAATTTGTAGCAGAAAGTGCACCTCTTTTCACCACTGAAATTACCACTCTCACTCTCCCCCCTTCAACTCTAATTTTTGTTGTACAAACAACAGATGTAAACAGCTCAGCGTTCAGGTATAAAGGTTGATGAGTATAGAGAAGGGGATCTTGTGTGAAGAGGAGAAAGAAAAGTATAGTGAGCCATGAATCAGTGCTGGTGGTTTCTGAGTCTCCTTGTATTTGTGAGGGCAGTATCTCACTTGGAACAGCAGTGGCACTCGTGGAAGGAGAGGCACGGGAAGTTGTACATGGACATTGAGGAGGAGCACCAACGTCGCAACATCTGGTTGGATAACTTGGACAAAATCGAGAAGTTCAACAACGGTGCCACAGGCAACTTTAGTCTGGCCATCAATCAGTTTGCCGATTTGGTGAGTCTTGCTTTCTTACCTCACTTTTCCACAGTACATTATGTTACATACTAGTTAATACATTTGAGTAGCTTTTTTATGGAGTGCCAGTTGAAATATTTTTTACTGTCTGCTTACCTTCCCTGCAACCCTCTCATGCAGACACATGAGGAGTACCAACAGAATTACCTTTCTCCACTGTTGATCGATGACGAGGGTAATTACACAGGGGCGACTATTCATCTCCCCCCACCAGCGGACCAGGGACCTTCCGAATATCCAGAGAGAGTGGACTGGAGACAAAAAGGATTCGTCACACCCGTAAATTCCTCTGATTAACAAAACTTGCATTAAAACTTGGGCCAGCAAAGCTTTCTTTATGCAATGTCACCAGAGATCCAGCTCTAAAATATTGTTTTGGGTGATTATAAGGAACCTTGTTGACGGGATCATGCCGGAAAAGGCAAATTTTTTCACAATGATATCGTGTGCTGAGTGCCAAAATTATTCCAATGTGTCCCCTCTCTCTCTGACTAGGTAAAGAACCAGGGGTCTCACTGCAAGCAGTCGTCATGGGCATTCAGTGCTGTAGCAGCCATAGAGGGTCAGTACTACCGAGAGACCGGACAGCTGGTGACACTGAGCGAGCAGCAACTCATCGACTGCACCACGGGCTTCGGAAATGCCGGTTGTCACGGCGGTCGCATGATCAACTCATTCAAGTATGCCATCAAGAACGGCGGTCTCTGCCAGGAGTCCGACTATGACTACCTCGGCTACGTGAGTTACACTTACAGAGGGTTAGGAATATTTTTTTATGGTGGGTCTAGCGTATAGTCTGTTGTATGTGGGTATTGCTATCAGTTGTTGATGATGTAAGGGAAGAGATGTGCAATGTGAGATACTCCTCCTTGTACTTTCGTGTTTCCCAAACCCCCCTCACTTTGATGTATTTTATCCCCTTCACACACACACAGAATTTTGAAGGTTACCTAAATTCGTTGTCCCCTAATTAAGTTCAAACACACTGCCACAGTTAAATGAACTTCAAAGCAAAAGGTCTTATTGTTCCCTCTCTGTGCAGAAATGGCACTGTATGTCAGAGTACTGCAGCAGTGTGGCACACTGTGTGGATTACACGAGGGTCAAGATTGGCTCAGAGGTCGCCCTCCTGGATGCCATCTATCGTGCTGGGCCAGTCAGTGTCGGCGTAGACGCTACAAACTACCACTTTCAGTTCTACAGTGACGGAGTTTATGCCGAGTCTGGTTGCAACAGTCACAGTCTCAACCACGGCATGCTACTGGTCGGCTATGGGGTCACGTATGACAACATTGAATATTGGATCGTCAAAAACAGGCGAGACAATAATCGTGACTGTGTAACTGAAACCAGGCATTTGGCTTGTTGACCCTAGTGTATATACATGTGGGTCTGTGTGCTGTCAGTGTGGAGCACTCCATGCATTTTACGAGAGAGAGAGAGAGAGCCGTGGTCATACTTGATTTATCAAACTTGATTTGCCAAACTTTTCCAAATTTGTCGCTAAACATTCTCTACTGGCCCATTAATATCCACACTGTTCAAAACCTGGTTCAGTCACCAATCATCATTGTTGAATAACCGAGGAGTTGGCATTATAATAGACAGTGACATTTCTTCAGTCCTGGATACATAGACCATTCACAGTGCTGTATGATCGTACAATGTTGTGCTCACAATAGCATGTGAATCCACTGATATTAATTGTCTGAGGATTTGTGTGGAATTGAAAAGCATGCTCGGCATCAATACCATTCTTGCCTCGTGTCAGACACAATTGGACTCCCTCTGTAAATCTGTCATGTTATTCATTACTGTGGTCAAACAGCACCAGTGCCTTAATTGCTTCTATTCACAGGTATTGCTATGGAGCATGGGAAAGCCTCTATTGTTAATAGACTTTCATCTCATTCTCTTCATGCAGCTGGGGCACGTCGTGGGGTGACAGGGGCTACATGAAGATTGCTCGCAACATGAACAACATGTGTGGAGTGGCCACTGCAGCCAGTTACCCCACCGTGAAGCAGTCGGACTAAACTGTTTATCATTATAGAGAGCATGATAGTTTCTTTATGTCTGTGATTGTTTGTTCAAAAACCATTTTAAAGTGTGCTGTTTTTTCTCATAAGGTTGACGACATTGCAATATTACGCCAATGCTAAACAGTCGCTAATTAGCTACACAGGGCCCAAAAAATTTAAAACGTTTCATTATGCTGTTATTGTCCTTTTCTGCATATATAATCACATGGTTCAGTAATAATTATCATGTGCAGATCATAGACTTCTTGTGCACACTTTTGTGTCAAGATTTCGTCTGGTTATGCTTTGCCCAGTTTCTACAGTTCGACTATCATTTTTTTCATGAGTTAATCCATGATTTAATCCTTTTGAAGACATGAGTATCTATAATTATATTTTCCATGCAGTAGTATTACAATTGTACTATAAGGACTAATGGAAGCCCCTGGACATGTCTGTGGCTCGTTAAGGGTTCAGATGTTATGAGACGGATTTTCGTTTCATAAGCTTCAAACACTATTCTCCACGTTAGAGATAAAGAAAAATTATGTTGGAAAAAAACGAGATACACGTGAGAGCTACAATATTTACAAAATGGTTGTGACACAAGTATCTAGTAGTGAGGTGTTGTTATTACACGAAGACTACATGTAGCTCATTCTAGGGTAGCTGGCTGCAGTTGCTATGCCACACATGTTGTTGTCATTGCGCAGTATCCTCATGTAGCCACTCTCTCCCCAGGATCTCCCCCAACTGTCATGGAAAATGAATATTCTCACAATCACAAAGTAAAATTTTAGCTAAACAATTAAAGTATAGTTACGTGACCATTATACTTTTTAAACTTCATGGCTCGAATGCTACTAGGCAAAAGAACGACTCAAAACTAATGTTCTGCAAATGCAATGGGCTTCAGCAAGAAGTATTTTTCCTGGTGAAGAAAGTTTCCTTATGCACCTATAATACCTTGGGGAATTAGCAAATAACAAGAATAGCGTTTGATGTGGTTTTCTCATGCAGCCTTGGGGCCAAACTATTGGTAGGTTATAATAGTGAGAACACATGCAAGTTCCCTTATCCACAGCAAGGCTCTGCGACTGTCTGAACCTGTTCTTGACGATCCAGTATGGGACCCCATTGTAGGAGGAATATCCGACCACGAGCATGGCGTGGTTCAGTTTATTGGTGCTGCAGCTGTCGTCGTAGAACACTCCACTGGAGTAGAACTGGTAGGTGTAGCTGGACGCATCCACCGCTGCACTGCAAATGTGAACAAAACAGCGTAGAAAAAAACATTACACACACTGTGCATAACGTCGTAGTAAGAATTTGATTTCATTTTAAGGCTTTACAACACAGTTCCATCATCAAAGGTAAAAGTTTAAGATGAATTAACACGATTTCGATAGTCCATAGAAGTATTAGCTATGAACTTAGTCGCCCTTCTCTGAAGTAGCTCAAGGCATTTTACACACAGGTCTCTCAAAATAGCACTCTTCTTTTCCTGTCGTGAAGTGTTGCATGCAGCGTTGCTGGCCTAATAGGTCCAGCTAGTTAAAAAGGTCTAAAAGTGTTTGTAACAAGTCTAAGAGTGTGTATGGTTTTCACACTATTGTGTTTGAGAAACATGAATATAATATAAGACAAAATTTATCCCTCTCATTGCATAAGTGAAGTGTGGAAAAAGGGTGCTATGTTAGAGGCAAAAAGCAGAAAAGTGTGTGTATGTACAACAAAGCCCTCGGTTGACTTGCACCACTTTAGCAGTATGTATGCGTACATTTTGAATGGTGTACATGAGGTTCTCTCTACAAACATACCTGATGGGGCCAATGGAGTAGACGGCATTCTGCAAGCTAGTCTCGGAGCCCGACTGTACATTGATGTAGCCACTGTCTGTAGTCATCGTAGAACAATACTTCTCCGTACAGTGCCACACCTTTGAAACGAAACAGGGCCAATTTGTGTACAATGAACAACGGAAACTTTGAAAGTGATACTTTTGACTTTGCACTCAGTATAATTTGTAGCGGGTTATTGAGAAGAGTAAATTGAGAAGTAATATTGAGAAGCTAAGCCGAAATTCACAAAATCTGACGGGGTAATGTACGAACTCACATAGCCGAGGTAGGGATAGCTACTCTGTGAGCAGACTCCGCCACTCTCTGAGATGTACTGGAAGGCATAGTTGGCGTGCCCTCCGTTGCAGCCTCTGTTCCCGTAGGCCCACGAGCAGTCGATGAGCTGCTGCTCGCTCATGTACACCAGCTGACCAGTGGTCCTTTTGTACTGGGCCTCCAGAGCACCAGTGGCGGCAAACGCCCAACATGACCCGCATGAACCCTGGTTCTTGACCTGTTGGAAGATGTCCAATGAATGTGCAATGAATTGTCTTATGGGTCCTTTGCCACCAGGTAGGTAGTAATATCTTTCAACCCCACCCTCATAAAAGTGTCACTAAATGTTTGTAAAAGAAATGCTTATTTATGAGCAAGCTATCAGTTGATCTAAGGTTTTTGAACATGTTAGGATTTACACGTAGCTAACTAATACAGTCTGGAATATAGAATGAGTAGTGAGTATATAGGGATCAGGGCTGGAAATAACTACACATACAGCCTCTTGTGTATATACCTGAGTGACCCATCCTTTCTCCCTCCAGTCGAGGCTGGACGGGAGATCCACGTTGCTGTCCACGTGTGTCTCTCCCTTGCGCCACATCTCCTCCAACTCTTCAGAATCAATGGGTGGCAAGTAGATCCTGTGAAACTCCTCTTGGGTCTATTTTATATTACAGTGTTAGTAAAACCAATGAGTATGTAGCAACTAGCGGTAACTATCCAATTAGCCATGAATTTTGATATTATTACTGGTATAGAGTATATATTAATATGAAGCACATGCATTTCTCACCAGATCTCCGAAATGGTTCATTTCAAGGGTAAAGCTGTGATTCTGTCCATTGTGCTCTTCGATGGCAGCCAAATTGCTCTTCCATATCCCAAATCTCCTGCTCTCCTCTTCCTCTGTATCAAACAGTTTCTTCTGCTCCCTCTTCCACTGCTGCCACTGTCCGTTGACACTTAGTCCCTGAGCACTCACACTCAGCAAGATACAGCCGCAAAGAGTCACTGCTAAAGCTATTGTCAACATCTTATTTTCAGAGCATACACTCCAGAGACAGACCACTTTCACACGCTTTGTGTGCAAAAGAAATTACAAGAGCTGCGGCTTTTCCCCTTTATATCGCAGAAAGTGGTCCATTAGCCGCCCGGTCCTGTTTCGTCAGGCTGTATTTTGAGTGTGTGCGTCCCCACACTGAATTGCAAAGTGTTTGCTGTTGAATGGTGGGGACACACACACACATGTTGGCAGGGCTCCCGGGACACGCAGAGGTACACTCGACTCGTGTGTTCGACTCGCCGTAATGTCATGCACATAACCATGTGATGTGAGTATCAGTGACATTATTTCATGGGTACTAGATGTGCCCTTTGAGAGATGGTACCACTGTATCGATGCTCTAATGTGATGACAGAAGAAATGTATAATATAGCATCACAGATTAAAAAGCTCATTCATTGATAATTCACGCTGTGCTTCATATAGATAATACAGTATTGCGTGCATTATTCCTTTTCCCTTTGCATTTCCCTGTGCTTTTTCACTCTTTAACTTTTCAATCCACTCTTCAATCCATTGATAATGCAATGCACTATGCAGTCCAATTTATTGAGAGTATTTACACCTTTTGACTTTTTACTTAATACTGCAGTGTATACAGTGTTCCATGGTTTAATTAACAGTGTAGCAATCATGGCAAATGTGCTCTCATATGCAACTTACATGCTCACGTACTATAACCAACTATAAATATGAAGATAGCAAGCAAAATATAATTATTTGTAGTACAGATCATTTACACAAATAGCAGTTTGTGATTGTTCAATTATTATGCGACCACAATTGTCCTGCTGTCCTCTCTCTGCGTTACAACTACTTTAATGGTGATTTGACTGAGGCTACTTGCTTCATAATATATTGGTCGGTTGGTTGGTAGCAGTAAACCACTGTCCTTAAAAGGTGATTGTCTTCATACAGGTTGGTACAGCAGTAAACAATTGGGTCTAAGTGATTGTAGCTACAGCATCCTAGCCCCTTCATACAGCTACTTCAGTCGAACACGACGACCAAATTTTGGTTGACAAAGATCACCACATTGACTTGGAAACCTCTCATAATATCCATACAAGCAGAGCAGCATTCTCCCAGCACGCGGCGTGGCTGCGTTAATGTCAACCAACGTTACATAAAGACAGTGGGGCATCAGCATACACTGTGGTCGCTGTGTGTATGCCACTATTACAACTTTTCATACTTTGGTCAATTGCTGATAGAATTTCAATGACATAGATAAAGGTTTATAAGCATAAGGTGCTGGCTTTGTTCTAGTAGGTGAATGTTCACCAGGTGGCGTTGAGCATGCACAATGAACTTCTAGTCACTGTGTGCTTTAATTCGAAGTGTACAAATTTATCTGCGCCGGCACTATAATTATTCTAACACCCTATTGTGTGTACTAATCATTGCCATGCAGGTTTTTGCCACTTGCATGTTATAAGACCAATCACATGTGAGGTATAAAAGCAAGGCCAGTGAAGAAATCTAAAAAAAACACCCAGGATAAAAATCAGATCATAGCTGTTGTGGTTCTTATTTCCAATGAATGGCATATTGCCATTATTCTCTAATGGTTGGCCTTTCATACTACTAACAATTCAATTGCAGGCACACTGTTATGTTTATATTTTTTATATTGCAAGAAAGATTCAACGAACAAGAGTTTTGCTTAGCAATAGATTTTACTTCTAAAAAAATAAAATGATTGTTGTTTCATTTTTAAGCATGCTTTTATAAACAAAAACAGGTTACAGCATTACAGTGATTTAACACATGTGGATTGTACTGCACGAAACAGTCACAGCAAATATCTAAAAGTCTAAATAATGTCTGAGTGAGTAGTAGATGCGAAGTTCTTAGATGTAGGGATAGCTGGCTGCCGTGGCAATGCCACACATGTTGTTGTAGTTGCGTGCCATCATGATGTAGCCACTGTTCCCCCATGATGTCCCCCAGCTGAAGTGAAGGAGAGAAAAATAAAGTATAGCAGGCAGAGAGAATGGAATGAAACTTGGGAGATGAAAGAAGACGAGAAAAGAAAAACGCAAATGAAAAAAGAGAAAGAAAGGCGAAAGAGATTGGGGAGATAAAGGGAGAGAGAGAAAGGTGAAGCGAAAGGGGAAAAATGAGAGGAAGAATCGACAATGAGGACAGCAAAAAACCCGATTTCGGTTCATTGCTCTGCTACAAATGATACACATAGAGTGAAGTCCTGACCTGTTCTTGACGTGCCAGTATGCAGTGTTGCTGTTGACCCCATAGCCAGTCACCAGGACTCCATGGTTCAGCTTGCTCTGACTGCAGCTGTCGTCAGTGTACACTCCCTTGGAGTAGAACTGGAACCCATAGCTCGATGCATCAATGGCTACGCTGTTTGATACGCAAAAAGAGGAGGAACATGCAATCAATCAAGCATCCATGAATAAATGGTTGTAGGTTCATCTGTAATCCTTTACGGTCTACTCAAGGCAATAACTATCACAGTATTAGCTATAAAATATAACCGTTGAATTATCTTTCTTTCTATTATAATGTGTGATGGAAGCACATAACTATTAAATGCAAAATGTGTCTTATTTTCTGCCCATGGAGTCCTCATATAGAGTGTATACTTCAGGGTACATGAGGCATGAGTTAATTACATCAACAGAAGAAAAGCCTAGTGAGCTACCCAATGTTCTCGGTTAAGTGTGAGACAACAAAATCTCAAACTATGTCAATTCATAAGAAGAAGCAGTATACCAAATGCAGCTGTTGTGAGTGGTGTCTCACCAGACTGGGCCGATTTCCGAGACGGCATCGAGAAGGTCGTCCTCACTCTGGGACTTTATGTCCACATACCCACTCAGTGAGGTCACACTCGAACAGTAGCTTGCTTTGCACCTCCACATCTGAGAGTAACCAACAGAGTATATAAAACCTTCAAAAGGGACCTTCTGAAAAAGAAAACCTGGACACTTTGTTCTCCCCCAGACTAATACATTAGTGCATTTCACTACCTCTGAATAAAGGACACGATGGTTTCAATGTCACCAGCAAGTTGTCCCTAATTCAGAAGTTTCAATGAAGCGTGTGATAGAATGCTTAGGAGCTGGTGGAAGATAGTGAGCCCTGAGGGGCAAATGTAGTGTGCAACAACATTGGAGGCTCTACATACTATGAAGTGGGAGGGAGGGAGGCTTTCGTCCCCAAGCTTCTAAGGTTCCTCTGCCTTTGGAACTCACCATGAACTCTGAGGCAAGGCAAGTGCACATCCTAAAACTGCACTCGGGATAAGTTCTAGGCAGAAAGCTCCTCCTTGCCTATGTATTTAGCTACTACTCCAGCTCAGCAAGACTTGTTGAGTTCACAACACAACAGGCTGGTTTGCATTAGCTCTGATAAGCACACCAATGCAAGTTTATGTACTGCACTACATAATACGTCAGCAGGTAACACAAAGGATGGCACTTGACTAATCAATCGAGAAGCAAGGTGATAATTGCACAATCTATCCTCACACCTACATGTGTCGCGACAAATCAAAACTTGAAACTAACAAAAAGGCAATGTTCTTATCTCACTTAGTGTGATATGTTCTGTGGGAAGTGTAATGAGATATGCAGCTGCTTTCCAGAGCGTAGAGTGTACGTAACAATACAATATACCACTAACATCTCTATTGAAAACGGTATGTCTCAGAGTTAAAAGGGGGGCCGGGTACACTGGTCTATTGTGGTAATGAATTGAAACTGTGTCATGTTGGCTGTCTCTATTCGTGTGAACAAGGTGGGAAGGGATTGAGAGGGGTGTCATGTGTATAGCCCCTCCACACACTGTTGCTGAGAGTGGCAACAGGCAGGCAGAAGAGAGAAAAGGACGGCAAAGAATTGTGCAAACTCCCCAGATTATCAACATACTACATTCTCCCCTAGAACCTGAAAATATTCTGTAGAAAGGTGGGCCAATGCATACTAACAGACCAAGATCAAGCTCTATAGCTATGGGTGGCTGGGAGATGCACACATCACACAGAGAGAGGAACAAATTGAACCATTATTCACTCCTAAATAGCCTATATACAGTGAATGGATAGTGCTTTCAGTGACTCACATATCCTCTGTAAGGGTAGCTGGAGGCTGAGCAGATGCCACCATTCTGTTTGATGTATTGGAAGGCGTTGTCCATGAGACCACCGTTGCAGCCGGCGTTGCCAGATTTCCAGGAGCAGTCGACGAGCTGCTGCTCACTCAGACTCACCAGTTTACCAGCCTTCTTCCAGTACTGGCCCTCCAGAGCTCCCGTGGCACTGAATGCCCAGCAGGAGCCACACTGTCCCTGGTTCTTTACCTAAAACAGTTGAAATCACTGATAAAAACAATCGCAGAGAGATTATGTATGCTACAGTATGGCATTATTATGACTTGTAGAAGAGAGAAAAGTATCACACCTCAGATGCAAGTATTCATTAGGCCCTCTAAAAGCCCTCGCCCCTCTCTCTGTCTCTCTCGGTGTTCTCTTTCTCCATGCTTTATCATGCAACAATTGACTTCTGATTCGGATTGTACATAAGGGACACAGTTGTTAGCTATCAATCGTGCAGTGTTTTAGCAACCATTAGTGGCTCAAAGGCAGAATGAATGGCAGCTTCTACCATTTTGAAGTACTCAGAGCATAGAGTTCTCTATAGACATCAAACTATATACAGTGACAAGGGTGATTATTGCCACCTATTTGCTCAACATTATTCTCTATGTCTACTAATAGGTTCTGTTTAAAAAGATTTTGCGAATCATTTTTTCTCTGAATGACACATTAAGTGCAAATCATTGCTATATTTTGAATATCTCTTCCTCAGCTTTTTACAGAGACCATGTGCTCCAAAAAGTATGAGCACAAGTCCCATAATAGCTAAAAGTGGTAGGCATGCAATAATTCTTGAGGAACATACTGATGTGACAGCTCCATCCTCCCTCCAGTCTTTGCTGTCTGAGTAAGTGATGGAGTCGGAGACAGTGTGGGTCATTTCAGACTTCCAGATCTGGTTCAAATCGTCCACTGTAGACAGGTAGAGATGGAAGAACTCTTGCTGGGTCTAAAAAAGAGATACAGTCAGTCATAAGTTAGGCATGATTATAACCATATTATCGTCTGAACTAAAATCTAGCTAGCTATAATAATTGCTCCTTGTGGCTACGTAGGCGCAGTTCTCTGCAAACGTACCAAGTCCGCAAACTCGTTCAGCGCCAGTGTGTAGCTCTTGTTGGCGCTGTTGTGCTCCATGATCTTCTTGAGGTTGTCGTACCAGACGAGGCGGCGGGCGTCCTCCTCGTCCTGGTCGTTGTACGTCTTGCTGTGCTGTGCCTTCCACGAGTGCCACTGCGTGTCCAGGCTCGCGGCCAGACCCACGCAGGCGAGACATAGCACTAACAGTAGTCTGCGTATCATGCTCTCGGTGGATATTCGAGACTTTATGATACTAGAAGAATGTTGTTCAGGACTCTGCGAGATCGGCGATTTTATAAGCGCGCAAACTCTCGATCCTGCTGTGCTCGCGCGCATGCGTGGGTTCTAACCGGCCTCCTCTGCTCGATCCCCGCCCCTCGTGAGACACGCCCCCTTTGCCCCAACGACAGTACTCGAGCGCCCTGGATCGATGGCGGGTGGTTTCCTGAGTCTGTGCGTGCTGGCAGTGTTGTCAGGCTACCTGCAAGCACAGGAGATCTCGGAGCACGACCTCTACGTCACGCAGTCGTGGCGATCCGACTCGCGGGCCGTGGTGGTTCGCGCGCAAGGTGAGCCACATCTCACCGTGCAGACGTGTCCGCCACTCTACCTCAGACAGTTCGCGAGCATTCTAACGATTATGCATCGGATGTACATATGGTGTGCACTAACACTCGATAACAGTCCGTTTTCAGTAGCACTGTGTGTGTGTGTGTGTGTTTGCCCACAATATAGCTGGATGATGCATTCACTTACTGAGTGGCTTGTCGCACTGTGCTAGTAACACTATTTCTGGACGAGCTGCTAGTTGCAGTATGGCACCATGTGAATGTACTCAACAGTAGCTACATGTATTGCCTAGACGCTGCAACCACGCGGAGTTTGGTTACTTTAGAAGTTGGGGAAGTGGGCAGTTACGTGTGGTGGAATGAATGTGGTTTTTCGTACTCTCTTTCAGTTCTACCCACTGCCTTCCTTTATTCCTCTCCCTCTCTCTGTCCCCTCTCTCTTCTTCTCTCTTCCCCTCCCTCCCTCCCTCCCCCTCCCCTCCCCCTCCACCTCTTCCTCCTTCTTGTCATAGAGAATGTTGTTCTAATGGAACAGTGGCTTGAAGATACAAATATACCAGTTTCACAGGTATGTATACGTATTAGACATCAGACGCAGATGTATTGCATTGGAGGGAATCCATTTTTCACCAGTGGTATGCTGCCCCTTGGTATATACCACCTAGTATTGTATAAAGGGAGTATAATACAATGCCTTTTTATAAGTGTAAGTGAGTAGGATAGACTGTTCTCTTCACTGGATTATGTCATGAGATTATCGCCTCTTGGTTCCAATAATATCTTGTTACCCACGGGCTGTAACAATAGTAAGACGTGGAGGAAGAAAGGATGGACTAGAAAACAGTTGTTTTTTTATAAAAAAACCTCGGCTCTACCTGTTGGGGTTAACTCAAAGCATGAAATTGAAGCTGCGCTCTTGCCATATACATATCTTGCTATTTCTCTTTCAGAAAATAATATCCGTCCGTGCCAGCTTTTACATGCTTTCGTCACTCCTTTCTTTTCACTTATGATTTGTTTTCCTGTTTTCTTTATACAGGTAAAATGTGAGGCTTCTTCGGGATCTGAACTTTGCAGACTCCTGTCTACCAATGTTGCCGTGGTGAGGAAAAATGGGCGTGTCCTGGTGGGTGTGGACAAAGAGAGCATCAACAACAACACAGTCGCGTCTGTCATGGAGTGAGTCATCACTGAGATTGTAGAGAGGGTGTTGTAGAAGGGAGGAGATGAGGGGTTAGTGACGCTTACGTTGCCGAGTTGTGCGATGAAAATCAAAACGATTACACAAGTATAAATCCAGTTTATTCTGGTAAAGGTTTTTCAGGTAAATGTATAGTTCAGATGCCAAAAACGTTGATTTACGCACTGGCCTTGATGGGCACCGCCATGGTTTCCTAAGTGCCAGTGGTATGGTGGACCAAAGTGGCACTGATCACCCATCATAGAGTCGGCCAATCAACTGCAGCTCAGTTCATAAGCAGGTTATCAACAACTCTGGCCAAATGCTGGAATTTTTGGCAAGTAATTCTGTAGTGCTTTTAGACCCTCTCTCCCCACAGACCCCTCTCTCCACAGACCCTCTCTCACCAGACCCTCTCCCCCCAGACCCTCTCTCCCCAGACCCTCTCTCCCCAGACCCTCTCCCACAGACCCTCTCTCCCCACAAGAGGCTCTGTCTATCATTGTGTGCCATAGTTGTGGGTATTCAAATTTCATTTCCTTGGCACACAACATGTAATATTGTGCATGTATGTGGTATCAGACAATGATCCAGTTTATAAAACTATAACCCTGGATGAGAGCTCTAGCCGGCTACTAGGCTTCCCTACGTTTTGTTGTTTTGCGTTTTGTTAATGAGTCATCTCTGTATTGATGTCTTCAGTATCACACACACAGTAGTCATAGCCCGATGCCGCACGATGCAGCTTTACCGTGTGAGTGAAGTCAACCTACACCTGTTTGCGAATTGTGTTTCATTATCGAGCTGGGCTGTAACTGTCACACACCACGGCAATAGCAATCGTTGCGTAAAGTATCATTGGCGAAGAGTTTCATACAGTGTCTGAGTCTTTCCGAAACACATTGACTGGTGGTACATTTCACATTCATCTTCCCCAAACTGTCGAATTGGGACTAATAAATTTCCGTCACAGTGGCCTGAATGGTCCGTGTGTGTGTGTGTGTGTGTGTGTGGTCTAACATTGACCCTGTATCCAGCTCTTGGTACCCTCACCTTTCTTTGAGCCTCCTACATGTGTGTGTGTGTGTGTGCACCAGACCATGGGAGATAGCTTAGCCACACATTGCCTCACATACAGTATCATCACTGTACATTATATCAAGTTAGTACCATGGAATTTGATTTAGTACTGGCTTTACTCGGCTGTTTAATGGCACAGCAAATCCCTTGAGATACGAAACAAGCATGGCCGTGGTGTGTACGTATACATACATACATGCAACAGTATTGTCAGATACGTGCAGAGAGTAAAATAAGGAGAGGTTTTGATTTGGCTGTGTTTGTTGGCCAATACCTCTTGTGTTTTAGTGGGACAATTCCAAGACCTGAAACACTGACATTGAGAAGGCCAGTGGCGGCAGCAATAATAATCATGTTTGCTCTTACGAGGGCTGGGCATATTTATTGTACCATTATAACTAAGAGAAACATTAGGGGGATAGAACTTTCTCTAATCAGTTTAAAAAGAAAATTTTACGCAAGTAACCTCATCCTGTCTATATTAAATGCGAGAACAGCCTTCTTGGATATATCTTACACCTCACAAAGTTTTTCGCCATCAATAGTGATGATGGGTAGAGCAAGATGTTGTGTCCAACCAGGTTCGGTATTATGTTCCTTACACGAATAATGTTAGTTTCCTTCTCTTAACTTTTACTGTTGTATTCAATGGACTAGTGTGTGTAACACTGGTGTGATTGACCTAAAGCCAAGTGTGATAGGCTCTGACAAAACAACCCTCATCTGAAGCTTTCGCTCCTTTCCATTCCACAATTACCGCTCCGGGAACCAGGCACATGCTGCTACCTGAACGTGGAGCGATGAGAGTTTTTTCTCAGAGCCTATATGTCACAAATGGTTCGGTTACTGTCTCTGGTTTGAGCAAGATGCATCAGGCTCTTATTCAATCAGGCGAAATGGGAGGTTAATTATTTATGGCTAGACCAAGTACTGTGCACCCACACATCCAACCACACACCGCGTGATAACATTCCTCACCCATTAATGTTGACATTTGTCATAATGTCCAGATAGCATACGTATGGTGGTATGAATAGCATAAGTATGGTGGTATGAATAGCCATAAGCATCACATGTTTATAATGTTGTTGTCTCCTTGTCACTAAACTAACTGATGTTGAGGTTGAAAGTGGTACTATATGCCGTGTGACTATTGATAGATACATAATGCACACCTTCCCTTGCATGTGGTACATACGTAGCTGACGGGACAGATAGTGAATTCACTCACGACTCGTGACCGCATCACTGCTAATAGGAACCACATTGCAGGGGGAAGACTCTGTAAATCGTGTATGTATGAAGAGGTATTATCACATCTCTGTCACGTTTTCTTTTGGTGCTACGCTCTCTATGAAGGTCTGGGTGTATATGTAGTTTAATCACTACGCTCTATGAAGGTCTGGGTTTATATGTAGCTTAATCACTACACTCTGTGAAGGTCTGGGTTTATATGTAGCTTAATCACTGCGCTCTATGAAGGTCTGGGTTTATATGTAGTTTAGTCACTACGCTCTATGAAGGTCTGGGTTTATATGTAGCTTAATCACTACGCTCTGTGAAGGTCTGGGTTTATATGTAGTTTAGTCACTACGCTCTGTGAAGGTCTGGGTTTATATGTAGCTCAATCACTACGCTCTATGAAGGTCTGGGTTTATATGTAGTTTATTCACTACGCTCTATGAAGGTCTGGGTGTATATGTAGTTTAAACTACACTCTTTGAAGGTCTGGGTGTTTGGATTTGAGGGGCCAGTTGTAGGTAATGAATACTAGTACTAGTCTTCACACATCCAATTGAAAATCTCTATTCACAGTCAGGTGACCACGTTTTTTGGCCGTAGGGGGATTTAGCACCATCACGTACATGATAATGTGGGACCACTTGTATGTCAAATGTCAAAAGTTATCTGAATGTCTTGTAATTGATGCCACCCCTCTCTTCTCTCCCTCCCTCCCTCCCTCCCTCCCTCCCTCCTTCCCATCTCTCCCTCAGAAACCTATTTGGTCCAGAGTTCCACCTCATTGAGGACTACACTGCAATGAAGGAGTTCCAAGACGGCCATCCTCAGCACATGTTGGTGTATGCCAGATCCTACAGGGAGGCAGCATTTGAGAGTTAGTCACTGTGCCTTTTTTCTCTATCAACTAATAATTGTTTGCGAGTGACATATTTGGCAATGTTAGAGAACGGCTATTTGCGTGTGTCTAAAATTAGTTCGACGGCTGGTCATAGAACCCATGTGATTCCTGGAAGCCCCCGAGCCCTGTAGTATAGTATAGCGTCTCGCTGCGTTCACAATGCCACAGCCCCAGGGCCTCGACTTCCTAAACCTGCTTAGAGTGAGCTAGGTTCGAATTGACCAATCAGATTGCAAAGCCGAGGTTTACTATTTCCCGTAGTAAACCTCGACGGGGTTTACTACATGTAGTAAACCTACAGAAACTACAAAACCTACAGATAAAACAGGAAAACATAACAAAATGTACATGTAAACTGCAAGATCAACAACTGAATCTACATTGACGCGTCGTCCAGGCGCACGCGCAGACCCCCCTGCGCGCAGACCGTCGAGCGCGCACAACCAGAAAAAGAAGGCGGAGTCGCTACCGCGGCCACTTCGCTACCTCTTCTTGCACTGCATTTTCTGGCGCTCTGAGCCTGTTTTCATCGAGTTATCGTTAGAAGCGCTCCACCATACGAACGAACAGGAAAGCCAGAGCGCTCAACGTGAAGCGCTCACTCTAAAATAGTTAGACGCTGATTCCTCGGTAACCACGCGCCGGTAGAAAGCCTCGTGCCCCGGGGGTAGCGCCCTCGCTGCGCTCGGGGCGCCACAATGCCGGGGCTCTCGGCTTTCTACTTCGCGTAGTTACCTCGAATCAGCGTCTAACTATTATGTAGTTTCCTATGACTCGTTTTTTATATTACTTCAATGGAATGTGGCAGTATGAACTGTTACTCAAAACGGAATCTTAATTGAATTTTCTTGCACTGGTTCCTATTGTTTAGTAGTAGCGTTTCTAAATTTAGTAATTCCATTTTCCGGCACCTCTTTCTTTCCTCTCTCTCTCTCTCTCTCCACCTCTCCCCCCTCCTTCTCTGGCAGATTATCTCTATTTCCTGAAGGCACTGCTGTCAGTACCGGACAGGCCCACACATGTAGCCGTCACCAAACAGCCACTGGCCCTCCCTCTCTCACAGAGACCCAAATTCAGCAAGACAGCCGAACTCTTTATTTGGTATGAAAACACACACACATCACCGTGTCTTGTAATTGGTGAGCGAAGTACGGTTTTTATAATTATACTATGACCACACTTTTGCAAATACCGTAATTCTACGTATGAAATGAAATTGGAAATTTTGCAAATGTGTATGCTGTGCACATGTAACTCTAAGGTTTGCTCGCAAAATGCCATTCATTCTTTCTTGTAATAAGTAAGTAATAATTATACAGCTGTGTTTGTCTCTCTGCAACATAATCTTCCTTCTATCCACGTGCGCGTAGATTTTGTGTTTATTAAACAAATACTGTTTTGTTGTCTATTATGTCCTCAGTTTCTGTTAATACTTTTCTAAGTTTTTGAAGCAATACTCTATTGTGATAATTATGATGCCTTATACTGGGCCACTTCAGAGGCAAAAAAACACTTTTTAACTGCTATCAACCCATTTCACTCTGTGCAGCAGGGAAAAAATTGCAACTACAAGTAGTCCAAGACTATGAGTTACGCGGAGAAAAATTTGCATGGATTGCCTGTCAGACCCTGAAAAAAAAAGCGAAATATTTTTCCACAAAAGTTGCTCTCGCACATTACACTGTTGTGTTGTGTTGTCCACTAGGTTAGTGTCGGACGGGAAGTGGTGTCAGTATTCCAACTCGTCTCATCCTTTCCACATTGTCGGCGGGATTGCCGCCTTCTACAACAGAATCAAAATACCTTTCAAGGTTGGTACATACACCAGTGCAGTTACCAGAATGTGGCCAATGTACATACACCAGTGCAGTTACCAGAATGTGGCCAATGTACATACACCAGTGCAGTTACCAGAATGTGGCCAATGTACATACACCAGTGCAGTTACCAGAATGTGGCCAATGTACATACACCAGTGCAGTTACCAGAATGTGGCCTTGGAATGTGGCCTGGGAACGTGGCCTGGGAACGTGGCCTGGGAACGTGGCCAAAGCTACTGCAGTACATCACGTGTTGCATTACTTAATATTATTCCCAGGAAACGGTTTCTTTTTTTGGCCTCTCTAGCTACTATTAATACGTGTCGTTGGTAGATCTACGTACATGTGTATCATCTTAGGAATCTCCCAGCATGTTCATAACGGGCCTTGTGGGTCACACCAGAGGGGTCTCTGTTTGTGTGTGTGTGTGTGTGTGTAAAGGTATCATCAAGGTATAAGATACTGCTCATAGAAGACAGATCTAAATGTGCTCGCTGCATCTAAGAATTGCTAACAGAAGTTTCATGTCGCATCTATAGTTCTGTGTTCTTTCCCTTCCATTCCACTTACTTTCTCTCTCATTCCACTTTCTTCCCTACCCGTTCCTCCTTTTATCCTTTTATCCTTCTCACTCTTCCTTCCCCTCTTCTCCCAGCTCCGCTACATGAGTGACCAGCTCACCAGTGAGTACCAGGACAAGGGTCTGTTCACAGCCTATGTCATTCATTCCCCTGCCAACAAGAAGCTGGCAGAGAGAGTGGTGGGAGATTTCATTGGGACTTACTGCAACTTCTTCGTGTTCCTCATTGTTGAAAAGTCAGTCGTCCTTCACCCTCTGTTTATGTAACTATACAACCTCACCTGGTGCTGTAATAGTTACTGTGCACCCTAACATGTTAGTTAAGAGAATGCATGTTCAATTAGTGCTCATACAATGTACATATATGGCATATTGCAAGTGTACGTAATTGTTTACTCTGTGTGCAGGACCAGTCGGAAGAATAGGCTAACACAAGCCCTCTATCTGTCGGCGGGAGAGAACAACATTATTGTCATTGAACCTCCAGTTACCGTAAGTCCCCCCTCCCCCCTCTCTCTCCTCCTCCTCCCTTCCCCTTCCACACTCTCTCTCTCCCCCTCTTTCAATCTTTTCCCTCTTCTTCTCCTTCTCTTTTATCCCTCTTCCATCCCCTTTCTTCCCCTCCCCCCTTTCTCTCTCTCTCTCTCCTCTCTCTATCTTTCCATCCCCCCATCTTGCTTCTCCTCCCTGCTGTCCCTTTCCCCTTCCACTGTTCTCTCGTTCCCTCTCTTCCCTTTCCCAACTTCCTTTCTATCCCCTCTTCCCTCTCCTCTTCCCTCTCCTCCCCCAGGACATGCCTCCCATTCATCTCAATCTGCTGGGTATCGAGGAGCAAGACATGTTGACAATGCTGGCTCCAATACAAGAGGAATACACACAGTATGTTCTCTTCTCCTGTAACATTTCAACAATGCCCTCAACCCCGCTTACCCATGGTTTATTTGCAAATGAAGTGTGCCCTCCAACGTAACTATATAGTCTGAATGCAGATTTTTCTGTATGTGCACAGGCACTGGTACATACACACGTAAGTTATACGAGATTTGAATTCTGTAGTGAAAATCAAAAAAAGCTGGAGCCTATTAGTGGTGTCCATAAACTTCATTTCAATGTACGTAGGTATGTTTCCATACATTGTACGTGCCATCCGAGTTGCCACGGTAATTAGCTCAGGTGACTGCAGAGTTGCTACGGTAATTAGCTCAGGTGACTGCAGAGTTGCCACGGTAAGCTCAGGTGACTGCAGAGTGGCGTGGGTTCTAGTCCCACATAGCTCTTTTTGTTGGATGGGTGTTGTTCCGGTGTCGTTGATTTACTTTCAATATCTCTTAATTCATAGTAATTATACAGATGATCTGTTACTGGAAGATACACTAATAATAGTATTAAAGATGCTGTTAATGAACTTTTAACGAAACAGTGACCGAGTGTCAATTTCTCTTAACACACCAGTCGCCTCTCATTAGGTAACGTCGTTCCCTCTCCGCAGGCAGTATATGGCAAACCCTGAGACTGGGAAGCCAGTCAAACGGAGGAGAAAGGTCGTGTTGACCGATCCTCGTACCATCGGATACCTGGCTGTGGACGCTCAGGAAGACATGCTGGTCGCCTTCTGTGATGAAAGTTAGTCCGAATTTTTAGATTCGACCCCTCACAGTGCTCTAAACTTTAAGTAATCTGTGCGAAGGCTCTATATACATTTGCACTCTTTTCTGCTGTTTACATGCATGCCTTCTGTTCTAGAGCCATAAAAAGTTGACAAGGTGTCTGTTTAATTTGGTCGGAAGCTCTGCTGCCTTAGCGTGGCCTTTGTTATGTTTGTATGCACCATTATTGTATTACACTACGCCTTTTGCAAGGGTCCCAGACAGGTCACCTGCTTGGGTTCATTGCAAGGGTCCCAGACAGGTCACCTGCTTGGGTTCATTGCAAGGGTCCCAGACAGGTCACCTGCTTGGGTTCATTGCAAGGGTCCCAGACAGGTCACCTGCTTGGGTTCATTGCAAGGGTCCCAGACAGGTCACCTGCTTGGGTTCATTGCAAGGGTCCCAGACAGGTCACCTGCTTGGGTTCATTGCAAGGGTCCCAGACAGGTCACCTGCTTGGGTTCATTGCAAGGGTCCCAGACAGGTCACCTGCTTGGGTTCATTGCAAGGGTCCCAGACAGGTCACCTGCTTGGGTTCATTGCAAGGGTCCCAGACAGGTCACCTGCTTGGGTTCATTGCAAGGGTCCCAGACAGGTCACCTGCTTGGGTTCATTGCAAGGGTCCCAGACAGGTCACCTGCTTGGGTTCATTGCAAGGGTCCCAGACAGGTCACCTGCTTGGGTTCATTGCAAGGGTCCCAGACAGGTCACCTGCTTGGGTTCATTGCAAGGGTCCCAGACAGGTCACCTGCTTGGGTTCATTGCAAGGGTCCCAGACAGGTCACTGCTTGGGTTCATTGCAAGGGTCCCAGACAGGTCACCTGCTTGGGTTCATTGCAAGGGTCCCAGACAGGTCACCTGCTTGGGTTCATTGCAAGGGTCCCAGACAGGTCATCTGCTTGGGTTCATTATCCAAAATGCATTACTTTCTTTCTCTATAACTAGAAGAATGCAACACATTATTGGCAAAAGAAGTGAGCAGTTTATAAATTTTTTTTACTGTTTAACGCGTATTTCGAATCACGTACAACATTACAGTATGTGCAGTGCCCGTCACATAAAATTTAGATTTTAGAAAAATCGCCCGTTCAAAACACTAGGTGCTCGCCAATAATCATGCTGTTTCTTTTTCTCCCCAGAGGACCAGCAGGTGTGCGCCCATTTTGAGAACTCTATTCAGAAGGTTGCTGACATCATCACCACCTCAATGTACCAGAAACAGGAGATTGGGTTCTCCCTCGTTCGCTGCTCCTCTCTGGAAGAAGTACAGAGATACGGAGTGAGTTACAGCCTCCACTTGGAGAGGAATCCGAGAGCTTTTTAGTTGTCACTTTACTGAATGAAAGATGACGTTGTCCTTTTTGTAAGAATCTTCTGGACTGCATTACAAGGGGATTTAAATTGAATTTACTGAGAAGATACTCTATTAGAATGTACTGTTAGAACTTTCTCATGGAAAGGCCAGCTTATTTGCTCATGAGAAGGCTACATCATTATCATTATCCCCTTTATCAATGAGATGAAGAAAGATGAAAGGAAAACATGCGGCCGGTGCCCCATTGTGCCATTGCCGCATTGCGAGAATAGAATCTACATATCTATCTTCGCGCCAACGCGACGCGGCGCAGCATTGCAACGTAATTATTGTGGACACTACGTACATACACATAGCCTTGTTACTAATGGGAATGTGGCGGTATGCAAAAACTGACTTCTGTTAAACACGGAAACCTGTATAATTATTATAATGCACTGTTTACTTCTACATTTTCTGAAACATTTTAAGATTTAGAAGCTCATCAAATCAGTACCACTTGCTCTGGTAAACCCACGCCTGTTTGTATGCACAGGTGGATGACTTTCCGCAAATATCCTACTACAACGTGAGCGACGGTCGCTGGTCTGAGGTCCAGGAACACAACTTTCAGGAAATCATCCAAAGAGCCCTCGGAAAGTAAGCCACCAGACTCCGCCCACATTTAAGGTCACCATCATCTCACTCTATTCTTAAACTCGTAGCACCCATACTAAAACTAATTTTCCACCGGTGTTGGTACATGCAAACTTACAACAATAAAACTCCGCCCCTCCTCCCATGCCCATGCCCCAGTGTGACAAGTTCAGTAATAATTATTTTTACCCGATAGTTGCTCATAGGGAATTCCACAGGCTCTCTCCCATCCCAACCACAAAACATAAATGGGTCTGTAAAACTTGATAAAATTAGCACACGAACAGACTGTGGATGCTGCAAGCAAAAATGATTGCTGGCAGGCGAGGAAAAAAACAGTGTGATTTGGCACACGGCAAATTGTAGGTGTCCTTGCACACAAAAATCACATGAGAATTGCCTACGTAGCTGTGCCAATGGTCCCCGGAAATTGGAGGGAATGTGGCAGTATTAGTAAAGCTAAAGTTAGTAAAAACGGAAACCTAATTGCATTCTTGCACTGGTCACCATTGTTTAGTTCTATCTTTAGTAACATTCCTAATTTTAGCCCTTATGTACTGACACATTCCATTTACTAAAAATAATGTATGTGTGTATTATGTGTGCAGACCGGAGGAGTCAGAAGAGGAAATGGCATTGAGGAAAGAGGGAGAAAAAGTGTTTGAAGAAGAGCAGAGGAAGTTCCTCAAAGAAGACAACACACCAGGTCTGTAGCTACTGAGTAGCTCTGGTCCAAACTGTCGGCGAATTTCCAGATTCATAATATTGGCAGACTTGCATGCGACTGCTACACATGTACCAGTGTCAGTATAATTACAACAAATTCCTTCTACCCACACTCTATCTATATATATATGTAACAGACAAGAAGAAGTTGAGAGAGGCTGACAAGAAATCTCGAGAGTACAGTGAAGACCCACCACGCCCACCGCAAGAGACCACGCCTCCTCCCGAGCAGCAGCAACAACAACAACAACCTCCTCCTGACCAACCACCTGCCGCTTCCACTCCGTCGAGTAACAATATACAGAGCCGGGCCGTCGTTGAGGAAGACGATCATTTCGGTCAGCTGTCGTTCAGTCTTGGTACTCCGGAGTACCCCGAGGAGCTGACTCTGTCGGACGAGAGTTTTGGAGTGCACATAAACAGTTACTCCACTACAATGGTCACCTTCTACGTCCCCTGTAAGATAATGCATGCATACTACAGGGGGACCTCCGATAATGAACTCCCTCAACAGCGAAAACCTCTCTCCAATGAATGTGTATATACCAATTGTATACTCTTATACATCTCAATACAGAAAACTTCCGAATTCCCAATCTTTCATTATTTGGAGGTCTCACTGTATGTGTATGTGTGTGTAGGATGTGAGTTGTAACTCAGCCTGTAGTTGTTCAGAGGGTGGTTGGTGTGCTTAGCTCTTCTCTGCTATTTCTTTTGCTGGGGGAACTTCTTCTACTGATGTACCTTGGAACTTTAATCCCACATTTTTAAACCTGTTTGTAAATCGCTTTGGTTTGCTCCTGTTTCCAAAAAAAGAGTTGTTTAAACCTCATTGGGGCCCAGATTTGTCACGCAATAACGTATTAGCCCACCCTACACGAGTGGCACAGGCAGTAAGGTGGCGAGCTCCCACTGTACACTAATATATAGAATGGTGATTCTGTGATCACATTAAAGTTTTTGCAATGGGAGCATACGTGTGTGTTTTGATTACCTATCTGCACAGGGGAGCCCCACTGTGATGGAGTGATGCACTACATGCTGCAAGCCATGGACGACCTCCCTGAAGGTACATACATAGTCTCTCACAGAATAAGACGTAACGCAAATTTTTCACGCAATACATGATCATTTAAACAGAGAAATTCACCGCTAGTGAACCTTCAAGCTGGTAGTCTTGTGCGTACTAAGTTCACAATATTGCCAAATTATGCCGCGGTGCTGCAGTCAAACAAACATCTAAACCAACACTCAGTGTACAGTGTTACACATGAAGCATGACCAATTATGTGCCTACAATACTTTGTAGAAATGATCAGTTATGAAAAGGTAGCTTAATCGCAAATCACTAAGCCATGCCCATCACTTCTCAATAACATGTTCTATACCATTAGCAGTGTATGTATCCTACAATCAATATATGCGTGTTCCCAAGTGCCATAACCAGTACTCAGACACTTACATATTGTATAGTTTTTTCAACCTACATAATAATAGTATAATAATGCTCTTTATGTCCCTCCCTATAATTATTATAGGTTCAGACAGTAGTATGGCAGTTGTGAACTGTGCAGACTATCCCGACCTGTGCAGTAGCTATGGCATCGTTACCTACCCGACAGTCCTTCTATTTAGAGCCTCCCCTAACGACTGGATACCGTATAAGGGGATGATGGACTCGAGGCAGATGCTAAAGGCACTACTGCATCAACAGGCAGAAGACACTACGGAACACGGATTGGTAACACATAACTATCGGTGGAATCTTTGAGCAAAGGTTTAGGTTAGCAAGAGAGGGGTTTAACTGGAAGCTTAGTAAAAGGTTAAACCATTGTTTTTTGGTACCATAAATCTGGGTGAAAACATTAGGTACCCCTATCCACAGAGTAACACAAGCCATGTGTGTTGCGTAATCTTTTAAGCCGTAACATTAATTTTCATGCACTAAAATTTCTCAGAGTGAACTTTTAGGTGAAGTATTTTTTTAGCACAATGATACACACAAAGTGTGTCACAAATTACTCTACTTTCATGTGACCGTGTTTGCTAAAAGCAGGTGTTTAGTAATGTGTATATACACATGGCTAATTGGACTGTAATTCAATTCGGGCAAGTCTGGGAAATGTTTTTACACGTCTAATGTCGCTCTCTCTCAGGCAATGATGTCAATGATTTTACCCAAATTCATCAATAGCTGCATGCACCTTACAGGCTCATACACACCACAAAGCCTGGTTTCCGTGTACACAATATAATGTGTGTGTGTGTCCACAGTTGGAACTGACGGCAGAGACACTGCCTCTGCTGATCCCTCGGGGAGCTCTGTCACGGACTGTGCTGGTGGTGTGGGTGGGAGAGAGGGGAGGGGAGGGAGGGGAGGAGGTGGCGGACGGGAGGAGAGAGCTGTCGTCTCTAGCTGCCTCTGGGGAGTTGGAAAACTACTCTTTTGCCTGGATGGACTGGTGAGAAATAAAAAGGGAGGAGCTGATTTAGTAAACAATCTAGATGTTTGTATATCGAGGTATTGGATTTTCAAAAAAGGAAAATTACAGATGCGCTTGTAGTGTAACTGACCCTGTTTTTTGGCACAAACGGCACCTCGTTCTTTCCCGCTCTCTTCTTTCTCGCTTCCCATTCAGTAAGGACCACAAGGAGCTGCTATTGAAAATTGTTCCAAAAGATTTCGAATGCGAGTCACTTCTTCTCATTGACTTCCAGCAGGTCAGTAATTGTCAGCAGTAGGATTTGTATGTATTTGAAGAGCTCCAACACTATTATTTCAACCTTCTACCTCTCTCTCTCCCTCCCTCCTCCCTCATTCTCCAGCGCTCAGTCTACCAGCTACCTCCCACAGAGTGGCTGACTCACGACTCTCTGCCAGTGGCCATGTCTGACTTTCTCTCTCGCTACACCTCTGGCGCCCTTCCACCCACCAGTCAGTTATAATACTAATTTTGGACCACGCCCTTCTCACAAAGTTTAAACTGGATGAGTGAAAGCTTTCTGTATGGAAGAAAATTTTAACACACCAGACATTTCTAAGACCTTGCTTTCGCTACACCATATCTGAAGACCAGCTTTAGAGGGCCACATCTAAAACTATACATGCAGTAACGTTTCCCTTTCACAATCACTATTATCTAACCGTTGCTCATTCAGGTCACCTGACAGATTGGACTTGGCCACCTCTACAACCTCCCATCTACTTCCCAAGTGCCAGAAGAGGCCAAAAGGATATTGGGGGCACATCTCCACCCTTTCCCCTCTCCCCACTATCACACCCCATATTTCCCCAAGCAAGGACTCATCCTTTGCCCCTCCTCAGCCGCATGCTCACACTGAGCTGTAATGACTGCCGTTTTAGTGTATTTTTAGCAGTTGATTTCAACAGATAGGTTCGATTTTACTGCAGGTCATTGGCAAGCAGGAGCAAGCGATATACGTTACACTGAACGACAGCCAACATTCGCTAATAAACGGGCACCCGACCCACCCCTCCCAAGCAACAAGGCTTGGGGAATTTAATGGCGTAGCGGCGTAGCCAAGTACGCGAGCGCGGAATCAGGGCCGGCGGCCAAGTCGCGCGCGCATGCACACGGTGCAGCCGCCATAATGGAGACAGTTACCGAATTCTAGCTAAAGACTTCAAGCAGCTTTTAAAACTGCAAACAGATTCCAGCCACAACTACTGCCCTGTTGATGTTGCCGTGCGTTATTTGCCCCAGACGCGAATATTACAGCTATATATAGCTTGACTACTTTTGTACTGGCGCGCGCATTCACTGTTATATAGTACATAGCTGGCGCAAAATAATACTAAAAGTGCAGTTGTGATAACAACAAGCTATCGTGACCTAGATCAATCGCTCTATATAATATAACCCTCGGCGCGCATGCGCATCGAGGGTTAGTTTGTCTGTGTGTGTGTGTGTGTGTCGACGCGTATTCTGGCACTACAGGCTACGAGGCGGCCCATTAGCGATACCAGCGGCTTCAGTACACGAGCCTGAAAAATAAAACGGCGATTTTCCTTAAACGACTGCGTTCGAGAGCGACAAACTGGTTGCGTGGCCCAATCTCCATCAATAAGCGGTGCGCATGCGTAGATCAACGCAGCTCCACCTCGGTCTGATCCGCTGCTCTGTACCTGGAGGCACAAGAAGCCACCGCAAAGGCGCGTGTATCGACTCCCGCATGCTATCTAATACCGTAGCTAGCCCGTGGCAGACTCTCCGCGGGCTTCTAGCGGGAGGGACCGCGGGTAACGCTAATAGCCGGCCTAGCCCGGCCATTTAGCGGCACCGCGCATGCGTAGTTCGCCGAGGGTTTGCACTTTAGTGCTTTTCATTATACTAGCAAAAAATTTCATGAAAAAGTGCCAAAGTAGTTATCTAACATGTAGGCATTTAGATGACAGTCTCCATCTCAAGCAGAGCGTCATTAGCAGATTCTGCAGCAGCTTTCTTGGCTTTCTCCCTCTTCTCTCATCTTTATGTTTCTTCCTCCTCATCTTCATCTTCTCAGCTTCATCATCGTCTCCCTCCAGAAATCGTGGCAAGAGTTTGGACTTGAATAGCCACACGAGTGGAGAAGAGAGGAGGAGAGATGGCAGAACTGACACTCCAAACAGAATAAGGGGGTTGTCGCTAAAGCTGCCAGAGACCAGGAGCTGATAGAGCGAAACGAAAGGGACAGAGATAATCAGAATAAACACCAGTGTTATGGTGGTTGAAGAGAGATAGAGGATGAGTCTTCCTGTTGTGGGTGGCTTCTCTTGTCCACAGGAAAACAGCCATGACGTAGCCAGACAGTAGAGAGCAAAGGCTACAAAAATGAACTGTACGCACAAACATCCTAAACGGGTAGATAAAGGTTTGAAGAAGAACGGGAACTGCACTAAACGACAGGAGGGATGCCGACAAAATACTGTCATGTAAAGGATGTAGATGGCTAAAAAACGATTGCAATTCCTGATAACTCTTCAAGACTCCGGGCAGGGAATCAGCCAGCGAAGAGTCTCAAGGAGATGGATCCATACATTTCGAATCTTGCGGACCTTCAGCAGAGGACTCAAGAAAAACTGTAGGAAAAAAGGCAAGAAGAAGAATGAAGGTGCTGAAAAACGGTATCGAGACTACAAAAAGCACGCCATTCGGGAATGAATATCTCCGCGTGTCGAGTCTTTCCCTGGAGAAACCGCACTAGGATAACAACAAAGGCAACAATCATATAAACCCACATCCACACGATCCACGCCATTTTGTGTACAGCAGCTGACTCGGTACAGCTATTCTTGTACAAACACCAGATGCACAGGTTCACCATTTCAAAGAGTAAAAGGAAAAAGTTGACTTGAGTAAGAATGGCAACACCACTCCAGATGACGCTGTAACTGAACAAAAAGTTCTTTTCCTCGCTGTTTGCCGGAGCAACGTTCCACAGGGCATAGTAGACTCCAAAGCTGATCATGAGAGTAAGGACAACCGACAGGATCAAGTTTAGGTGTGGTAGACTATTGCTCGATGGATATGCAATAGCAATGTATTTCCACCACTGGTCTATGAAGACGTTCCCTAGTAAAGCGTATCCCCTCTCCTCTGCTCCCCAAGACGATACATTCTCTTGTGAGTCTGCATACACCTTGAGCTGCGACAAGAACAATCAACAATATTCATAACTTGAGACTAGGGTTTACCCATAATGATGCCCTCTAGGTGATATAATAGCTAAGTAGCATACTTAAACATAAACATTACCCTTTACAGGCATTATAATCTTACAGGATATGGGCGTGGTGAAATATAGAAAGTGGACACCGCCACATAACTATGCACCGCTAGTTTCAAGCTACGTACAGCTAGCTATGAGACTTACAACGGACGTAAGATCGTACAGACTTCCCTCCAGTGCGTATACCGTAGGCCAGCACGGTAGCTGCAGGTCTATTGCCACCTCCACAGTAAGTATGGGTCCCACTGTAGGCCAGGTTAGAGCAGTCGGGACCGAGTTAGTGCTGTAGATACCGTCGAATCTGGCCAGTATCGCTTGAAGCAACTGCGGCTGGAGTCTGTTGACGGTCGCCGGATGGAACAGGGTGTAGAAGATTTTGGAGCTCCATGCGTGGACCTTCAGGAAGCGGCGAACTGCTTCGGGCAAGTGGTCGTAGCGAGGGTTGGTCGACGATTCGGGGTCCCCAGGACACGAACGGTTGCGCACCGATGAAACTTTGAGGTCGTAGCTGACGTTCACCAGAGCGGGCTGCGTCTGTGACGTCGGATAAAACACTTTGCGGAGAGAATAGAGGTTTGCGTCCGAGTCGACAATCTGTTTCTCCAATCGCCTGAAAATCTCGGAGCAGATCGAGTCTTTCGTCGAGACGAAGTTAGAGCATGGGAACTGCGGTTGCTGGGTCCTGCCCAGGCTCAGGACACCCAGAACTGCAACGATCTTGAGGAAGGTCATGGGCAAAACAAGTAAACAGCTACCCGGACAGACGCGATCAGGGACGGCTAGTTTTATGCGCAGCGCCCTCGCTAGTGGGCGTGGCTGCAGTCGGCAAGTTAGTAGGGTAGTTGTGGAAGCTAGGTAGTTGACGGAACCTTTCGTGCACTGTAAATTCCGTTATGTATAGTCTAGGTTTAACACATCAAAGGGTGTAGAGGAAATAGTGCGTAGTATGTTGTTTCGACACGCCAGGATTCATCAGTTGATGTTGCGCAATACTAAATAACACATTTGCCATTATAGAGACCTTGGTATGTCAAAACAGCACAGGGATAAGCATGTTGTATATTATAATAGTGATTCAGGCGGAGATTTACGGTGAAGGTTCAACTCTAAAAAATTAAATCAGCATGCTGAAAAAATATGTTTGTGGAATTACGTAGAGCTATAGCTATACACAGTCATACAGCAAAATGACAGTCGGACATACACACGCTTGTTGGGAGAAGAGATTGGCAGCGCATTCTCTTTGTGCAAGTCCGAAAGTGGAAGCTCGCTCCGCAGTTTCGCCGGGCGAGGATCATTGGACGGCAGAAGCGCTCGTGAATTTTGGTCTTATCATACTTTTTGGTGAGCGTGAGCGCTATAGCAGCGCATCTCGTTCCCAGGCCATCACGTGCTCCCCCGACGATTTGTGGTTGTGCTGAGTCAGCATGTTCGGAAAACGGGTAACCCAATCAGATTGCGGGATTTAAGTGACACGAAGGCGATCTGCCAACCGCATCTGCGCATGAGCAGCGCAACAGAATGGGAGCGCTTGACCAGGTAATACTATACCAGATTCCCTTTCACGCGGGAGAACGTGAGGGTCTGGGAACGACACTACGGTGCGAGCAGTTCCAATTTTCGCGCGTGTTTTGCGCATCACGTAGATTATTGCGCAGATAACGCCCACAACCCCGATGGATAGCATTCCCGCATTGAAATGACTTGGTAGGGTTTCTTCTCTCGCACAATTATATACTCCTCCATACACTCGAGCTAGTGCGCGACAGTGCACGACTTCCGACGATGAAGAGGAAGAAGATGAAGATGAGTCAGATGAAGAAGAGAAGAAAAGAGAGAAGAGGGATAAGGCAAAGAAAGATGCTGAAGAACCTGCAATACCTATTCCGAACAATAGGAATATCTAAACTAGTTTTGCCCTAGTGTGAATCACTATTGTGTACATGTGGGGTATATACGAATTCACCCAAACTACGTGTCACTTTTTGTGAATGTGTTTGTA
Source organism: Geodia barretti (assembly GCA_030341885.1). Classification (NCBI taxonomy): domain Eukaryota; kingdom Metazoa; phylum Porifera; class Demospongiae; order Tetractinellida; family Geodiidae; genus Geodia; species Geodia barretti. Next base: position 7,872 of record CASHTH010000735.1, on the reverse strand, counting down.
TGGGGCAGTTATTCAGAGGCTCCGTTTTAGAGGGTTTTAGTACCACAAAGTAGTTTGAGAGAAAGATAACTTTCCTAATGTGTCTACAAACAGAGGTCAAGCTGCCACTTGTGTCCTGCACACAAGATTGCACAACAACATATTCATACAATATATATATAATATATATATTATTATATATAATATTATATGGAGTCTTATGTACATAGCGTATATATACATAAGAATGAGAGATACAGAGGTGGAACGGAAGTGAGATCACTATAATGTAGTGTTAATTTGCTCTTGGTGTATAATACAGGGATCTCTCGGCACTACACCTTGTCCCTCCCTTCCTTCCTATATACTACTGTTTACTCCCTCCCTCACTTCCCCCTCTCTCTTTTCTTCCTGTATTATAGTCTCCCCAAGAATCGGTGAGTTGACTCAAGAATCATTATGGATATTTTAGTGTCACCTTTTGACAGTGGCGAATATTGATGTATGTGCCAACGAGGTATCGAGGGAGAAAGGCAAGGCAAAGCAAACAAGTCAACTAGCTACACCCAGGACAGCTCTTTCTTTTAAAGGAAAAAAGAAGAACTGCCTTAGGTAGGATTCAAATTCACGACACTCTGCAGTCTAGGCGAGGGCTCTAATATACCAACTGAGCTTCCAGGGCAACTCAGCTGGTATGGGTTCGAATCTACAACACAATCAACACAAAGGCAAACCTCAAACCACTGCGCTATGGCACAGTATACTCTCATTTATGCATGCAGCGTGCGTGCGCACTATAAAGCGGAGAGAAACGTCAAAAACCGCACACGATTCACTTGTCGTTTCTGCCTAGTGGTTTCGCCTATTTTACCAATGATCTTCCTAAAGATTGCGGCTGCTCTCGGTGTCCTGAGCCTGGCCAGGACCCAGGTCCCCTCATGCTCTAACTTCGTCTCCACGAAAGAATCGATCTGCTCCGAGATTTTCAGGCGATTGGAGAAACAGATTGTCGACTCGGACGCTAACCTCTATTCTCTACGCAAACTGTTTTATCCGACGTCACAGACGCAGCCCGCTCTGGTGAACGTCAGCTACGACCTCAAAGTTTCAGCGGTGCGCAACCGTTCGTGTTCCGGCGACCCCGAATCGTCGACCAACCCTCGCTACGACCGCTTGCCTGAAGCATTACGCAACTTTCTGAAGGTCCACGCATGGAGTTCAAAAATCTTCTACACCCTGTTCCATCCGGCGACCGTCAACAGACTCCAGCCGCAGTTGCTTCATGCGATACTGGCCGGATTCGACGGTATCTACACCACTAACTCGGTCCCGACTGCTCTAACCTGGCCTACAGTGGGACCCATACTTACTGTGGAGGTGGCAATAGACCTGCAGCTACCGTGCTGGCCTACATTCTGCGCACTCGAAGAAAGTTTAAATGATCTTACGTCCGTTGTAAGTCTAACTAGCTCGACCCAGTAGCTATATTGCGCATGAGGTCAATGCAGTGTGTTTCACCGCAATATCGTTTGCCCGTTTGCCTACTATAAAAATAATTATAATAGCTACCTACAAAGGGTAATTATAATGTATAAGTATAAAGGCACTCCAATATGCTATTGGTAGAGCTATGCCAAGAGAAGAGAGAGCATTTTCTGTACACTTTCCCAAGTTATGAATTCAAAATTCACCAATGAATATCTCCGACCCCATAGCTCAAGGTGTATGCAAACTCACAAGAGAATGTATCGTCTTGGGGAGCAGAGGAGAGGGGATATGCTTTACTAGGGAACGTCTTCATAGACCAGTGGTGGAAATACATTGCTATTGCATATCCAATCAGCAACTTTCTACCACTGGTGAACTTGATCCTGTCGGTTGTCCTTACTCTCATGATAAGCTTTGGAGTCTACTATGCCCTGTGGAACGTTGCTCCGGCAAACAGCGAGGAAAAGAACTTTTTGTTTAGTTACAGCGTCGTCTGGAGTGGTGTTGCCATTCTTACTCAAGTCAACTTTTTCCTTCTATACTTTGAAGGAAAAAGCAGAGATATGTGGTGTCGGTATGAAGGTAGTTGTGCCGAGTCAGCTGCAGAATGCAAAATTGGATGGATCAAGTGGATGTGCACTTACATGGTGGTTGCCTTTGTTGTTATTCTGGTGAGATTTCTCCAGGGAAAGACTCGACACCGTGAGATATTCATTCCCGAATGGCGTGCTTTTGTAATCTCGATACCGTTTTTCAGCACCTTCATTCTTCTTCTTGCCTTTTTCTACAAGTTTTTCTTGTGTCCTCTGCTAAAGGTCCGCAAAAATCGAAATGTATGGATCCATCTCCTTGAGACTCTTCGCTGGCTGATTCGCTGCCCAGGAGTCTTGAAGAGGGTTATCAGGAATTGCAATCGTTTTTTAGCCATCTACATCCTTTACATGACAGTATTTTTGTCAGCATCCATCCTGTCGTTTAGTGCAGTTCCCGTTCTTCTTCAAACCTTTATCTACCCGTTTAGGATGTTTGCTGCGTACAGTTTCATTTTTGTAGCCTTTGCTCTCTACTGTCTGGCTACGTTCATGGCCGTTTTCCTGTGGAAAGAGAAGCCACCCACAACAGGAAGACTCATCCTCTATCTCTCTTCAACCACCGTAACACTGGTGTTTATTCTGATTATCTCTATTCCTTTCGTTTCGCTCTATAAGCTCCTGGTTTCAGGGGGTTTCAGTGATAATCCTCTCATTCTGTTTGGAGTCTCAGTTCTGCCATCTCTCCTCCTCTCCTCTCCACTCGTGTGGCTATTCAAGTCCAAACTCTTGCCACGATTTCTGGAGGTTGACGAAGACGAAGATGAAGAGGATGAAGATGATGAGGAAAAGAATACAAAGAAGAAGAAGAGGGAGAAAGCCAGCGAATCTCTCAGAAGCTACTGATGACGCTAAACTTGAGATGGACACTCTCTGACTATACTTTGCTATTAGCTACAGTGTACAGTGTGTCATATAAATAGGTTTAGTGTAGCCGGAACACATTAATTTCAGGTATTTTTTGAACGCAATAGAGTTTAGACTACAGTTTATTTTAGAGTCCTATAATCAATTGCTATATCGGGGAAGTTATGGTGCATCCGGAATTCTTTGTGTGCCCTGCGCTGCTCCAACAACTGAAGTCGCGCAAAGGACCCTAAGTGCGACGCCCTCACGCGCATGCGCAATCCTACACCATCATCGATAATAATCTACGTACCTACAGGTAAAATGTTTCAACAAGTAACAGAAGTTATTATGGTGTTGTCATATCAGGTTGAGTAAGGCAGCTTGCGCATAGCTACGTAGCTAGTGAAACTAGACCAGAAGAAAGTAGCAACGGAAAGGTAATGTGCCCGCTCCGCCTCTCCATCTCTTAATCGTCGCTGAAAAGACGAGCCTCTCTGTCGTGAGGACTTTCGACGGCCGGGCATACATATAGAAAATTCGAGCCGAAGACATGATTCTCTGTCTGTTTTTCTTCGACGAAGAACACTATCCTCCGCGGATGAATCTATCTCCTTCGAAGCCAACTGGACGGACAGTAAGAGGATGGATAAAAAATTCCGCACAGTATGAGAAGCGCGTAATATTAATTAACGCATGCGCACTAAGACGACGTGTACGGTGCGTCGTATATTATAGATAGAAAATTCGTCAGAAGACACGACTAGGAGGGACTCGCTCCGCTCGCCCAATAACAGACTCCCTTCCACGCGGGAGAACGTGAGGGTCTGGGAACGAGACTACTGTGCGAGCAGTTCAAATTTTCGCGCGTGTTTTGCGCATCACGTAGATTATTGCGCATAATTATTACTTAGATAACGCCCCCAACCCCGATGGATAGCATTCTCGCATTGAAATAAAAATCACTATTGTGTACATGTGGGGTACGAATTCACCCAAACTACGTGTCACTTTTTGTGAATGTGTTTGTATGGGGCAGTTATTCAGAGGCTCCGTTTTTTAGGGTTTTAGTACCACAAAGTAGTTTGAGAGAAAGATAACTTTCCTAATGTGTCTACAAACAGAGGTCAAGCTGCCACCGCTTCTCTGTTACCTCAGTTCTACACTAGCTACTTGATTTTTTACCGCGTGTGCACACACACTATCATTCTATATAATGTTTGCACAACAACATATTCACATATAATTATAATTATATTATATATATTATATATATAATATGGAGTCTTATGTACATAGCGTATACATAAGAATGAGAGATAGAGGTGGAACGGAAGTGAGATCACTAATGTTGGTATAGTATAGATTGAGGAAAAGGGGGGAGATTTTACGGTGAAGGTTCAACTCAAGATCTCTCTAAAAATGAAATCAGTGGCTGCTATCTCTCGGCACTACTCCTTGTCCCGCCCTTCCTTCCTACTGATGTTTCCGCCCTCCCTCATTCCCCCTCTCTCTTTTCTCTGTATAGTCTCCCCAAGAATCAGTGGGTTGACTCAAGAATCATTATCAATATAATTATTATAGTGTCACCCTTTAATAATGTGTACTGTGTCAACAACGAGGTATCGAGGGAGAAAGGCAAAGCAAACAAGTCAATTAGCTACACCCAGGACAGCTCTTTCTTAGGAAAAAAGAAGAAGTGCCGTAGGTAGGATTCAAACTCGTTTCTACCAACTGAGCTCAACACAACACAAGGCAAACCTCAAACCACTGTGCTATGGCACAGTATACTCTCATTTAGTATGTGGGAGCAGAAATTAAGACGCCCAACTCCAAATATGCATGTCAACAACAATAAGTATTGCATCCGCCAGCTCCTTCGCGGCATGCAGCCCCGCCTACTATAGTGCGCGCGCACTATAAAGGGAAGAGAAACGCCCACAATTCACTTGTGCTTCTGCCTGGTGGTTTCGCCTATTTTCCCATGATCTTCCTAAAGATTGCGGCTGTTCTCAGTGTCCTGAGCCTGGCCAGGACCCAGGTCCCCTCATGCTCTAACTTCGTCTCCACGAAAGACTCGATCTGCTCCGAGATTTTCAGGCGATTGGAGAAACAGATTGTCGACTCGGACGCTAACCTCTATTCTCTCCGCAAAGTGTTTTATCCGACGTCACAGACGCAGCCCGCTCTGGTGAACGTCAGCTACGACCTCAATGTCTCGTCGGTGCGCAACCGTTCGTGTCCTGGGGACCCCGAATCGTCTACCAATCCTCGCTACGACCACTTACCTGGAGCATTTCGCAACTTTCTGAAGGTCCACGCATGGAGCTCCAAAATCTTCTACACCCTGTTTCATCCGGCGACCGTCAACAGACTCCAGCCGCAGTTGCTTCAAGCGATACTGGCCGGATTCGACGGTATCTACACCACTAACTCGGTCCCGACTGCTCTAACCTGGCCTACAGTGGGACCCATACTTACTGTGGATGTGGCAATAGACCTGCAGCTACCGTGCTGGCCTACATTCTACGCACTCGAAGGAAGTCTAAACGATCTTACGTCCGTTGTAAGTCTCAACCCAAGTATATAGCTATGTTGCTTGTGAGGTCAATGCAGTGGGTTTCACCGCAATATCGTTTGCCTCCTATAAAATATATAATGCTTAAAGGGTAATTGTAATGTAAAGTATAAAGGCATCCAGTATGCTATTGGTATAGCTACCAAGAGTAAAGAGAGCATTTCTGTACACCCTCCCAAGTTATGAATTCAGAATTCACCAATGAAAATTTCTCACCCCATATAGCTCAAGGTGTATGCAGACTCACAAGAGAATGTATCGTCATGGGGAGCAGAGGAGAGGGGATACGCTTTACTAGGGAACGTGTTCATAGACCAGTGGTGGAAATACATTGCTACTACATATCCATCCAGCAGCTTTCTACCACTGGTGAACTTGATCCTGTCGGTTGTCCTTACTCTCATGATCAGCTTTGGAGTCTACTATGCCCTGTGGAACGTTGCTCCGGCAAACAGCGAGGAAAAAAATTTTTTGTTTAGTTACTTACAGCATCGTCTGGAGTGGTGTGGCCATCCTTACTCAAGTCAACTTTTTCTTTCTACTCTTTGAAATAGAAAGCATAGATATCTGGTGTCGGTATGAAGGTAGTTGTGCTGAGTCAGCTGCAGAAACAAAATTGGATGGATCGTGTGGATGTGGACTTACATGGTGGTTGCCTTTGTTGTTATCCTAGTGCGGTTTCTCCAGGGAAAGACTCGACACCGTGAGATATTCATTCCCGAATGGCGTGCTTTTGTAGTCTCGATACCGTTTTTCAGCACCTTCATTCTTCTTCTTGCCTTTTTCTACAAGTTTTTCTTGAGTCCTCTGCTAAAGGTCCGCAAAAATCGAAATGTATGGATCCATCTCCTTGAGACTCTTCGCTGGCTGATTCCCTGCCCAGGAGTCTTGAAGAGGGTTATCAGGAATTGCAATCGTTTTTTAGCCATCTACATCCTTTACATGACAGTATTTTTGTCAGCATCCATCCTGTCGTTTAGTGCAGTTCCCGTTCTTCTTCAAACCTTTATCTACCCGTTTAGGATGTTTGCTGCATACAGTTTCATTTTTGTAGCCTTTGCTCTCTACTGTCTGGCTACGTTCATGGCCGTTTTCCTGTGGAAAGAGAAGCCACCCACAACAGGAAGACTCCTCCTCTATCTCTCTTCAACCACCATAACACTGGTGTTTATTCTGATTATCTCTATTCCTTTCGTTTCGCTCTATCAGCTACTGGTCTCAGGTGGTTTCAGTGATAATCCTCTCATTCTGTTTGGAGTCTCAGTTCTGCCATCTCTCCTCCTCTCCTCTCCACTCGTGTGGCTATTCAAGTCCAAACTCTTGCCACGATTTCTGGAGGTTGACGAAGACGAAGATGAAGAAGATGAAGATGATGAGGAAAAGAATACAAAGAAGAAGAGGAAGAGGGAGAAAGCCAGCGAATCTCTCAGAAGCTACTGATGACGCTAAACTTGAGATGGACACTCTCTGACTATACTTTGTTATTAGCTACAGTGTACAGTGTGTCATATAAATAGGTTTAGTGTAGCCGGAACACATTAATTTCAGGTATTTTTTGAACGCAATAGAGTTTAGACTACAGTTTATTTTAGAGTCCTATAATCAATTGCTATATCGGGGAAGTTATGGTGCATCCGGAATTCTTTGTGTGCCCTGCGCTGCTCCAACAACTGAAGTCGCGCAAAGGACCCTAAGTGCGACGCCCTCACGCGCGTTGTTTCAACAAGTAACAGAAGTTATTATGGTGTTGTCATATCAGGTTGAGTAAGGCAGCTTGCGCATACGTAACTAGTGAAACTAGACCAGAAGAAAGTAGCAACGGAAAGGTAATGTGCCCGCTCCGCCTCTCCATCTCTTAATCGTCGCTGAAAACGCCCCCGTGAGGACTTTCGACGGCCGGGCATACATATAGAAAATTCGAGCCGAAGACATGATTCTCTGTCTGTTTTTCTTCGACGAAGAACACTATCCTCCGCGGATGAATCTATCTCCTTCGAAGCCAACTGGACGGACAGTAAGAGGATGGATAAAAAATTCCGCACAGTATGAGAAGCGCGTAATATTAATTAACGCATGCGCACTAAGACGACGTGTACGGTGCGTCGTATATTATAGATAGAAAATTCGTCCGAAGACACGACTAGGAGGGACTCGCTCCGCTCGCCCAATAACAGACTCCCTTCCACGCGGGAGAACGTGAGGGTCTGGGAACGAGACTACTGTGCGAGCAGTTCAAATTTTCGCGCGTGTTTTGCGCATCACGTAGATTATTGCGCATAATTATTACTTAGATAACGCCCCCAACCCCGATGGATAGCATTCTCGCATTGAAATAAAAATCACTATTGTGTACATGTGGGGTACGAATTCACCAAACTACGTGTCACTTTT